>PVKN010043020.1:0-10299 GCA_004027915.1 Capromys pilorides | reverse complement strand
CTGTACATATTTAGGTTTTATTGTGTTTTTAATTTAAAATAATAAAAAAGATGTAAAATCAACCAAAACTACTAAGAACTAAAAAAAATGGAAAACTTTATAAAGTATTCATTTAATACAAAAAGTTTTTATTTTAGTAGTTAATCTAGTATTTGGGTTTTTTTTTTTTTATTTTGTTTTTGTTTTGATACAGGGTCTCACTATGTAGTTCAGGATGGCCTTGAACTCACTATGTAGACCACGCTGATCTTGAACTTGCCAAGGTCATTCTTCTTCAACCTCCTGAGATTACAGGTATGCACTGCCATACCCAACTTAGTGTTTCATTTAATCTTAACAAAAGGATAGTTAGAAGGAAAAACAGAAGGCCAGGGAGATAGCTCTGTGGCACAAGTGCCCGACTGGCAAGTACAAGGTTGTGAGTTTGAACCCCAGTCCCACAAAAAAAAAAAAAAAAAACAGAAAATCTGAGTGACTTTATGCAGCTAAATTTATTACTTGACGTCATCTAATTGTTCTGAACACCAGTGTACAGAGAGAGAGTAGTTTCAATTTTTTTTTCTTATTATTCTAACAGTGAAACTTATTGTCAGATAAAGTGTTACAGAGGTCATGCATGTATAAGATGCATAAATATAGAGCTACTCAGCTGAGGTGGAGAGAGAAGAAGATCCATGGGTTTGTTTATACTTTTTTTGTTGTGTAAAAGTTTTAAAAAACATTGAATGGCTTTGCTTTATTTTCTAGTTGTATACATTCAGAAAAAGATCCACCTTATGCTACAGTTTGAATGTTATAAGTGCTCTAAGGGCTCTGTGTTAAAGGCCAGAGATGGGGTGGCAGTATTCAGGGGTGACAGACCTTTAAGAGGTAAGACTTCATTGGGACTTGGCTTCCTCTTTCCTCTTTTGCTTTCTGGAGATGAGGTAGTTTTGCTCTGTCACACTCTTACCATAATACTTCTACTTCACCACAGACCCAAAGCAGGAGCCAACTGATTATTGACTGCAATCTTCCCAACCTCTGAGCCAAAATAAACCTATACACTGTAAAAATTGATTGTCTTAGGTGTTTATTATAGTAATGGAAAGCTGACTAACAAGCAGTATAAAATTAAAAAAAATTAAATCTTCATCTTTTCCTTCTTCAAAGATTTTTATGTCTAAATCATTGCTCTCTCTGGATTTTTTGGTATAAGGAGTGAGTTAATGGTCCTAGATGTGTGAATGCAAATTTTTCTAGATTGTTGCCTAGTTATTTCACTTTATTAGGTTATTTGTCCTTGTCCTATGGCTTGAAATATCAGCTTTCTCAAATAATAAATTCAGGTGGCCAATATTCATTGGCTTTGGCTGTGGCTGTATCAGTCCAATATTTTTTTTGTCATATCACCTCTCTGTGCTTGTTGTCTGTTTCTTATAAGAACCCTTGTTATTAAATCAGGCCCATGCAAATAATTAAGATTATCTTCCTCATTTCAAGAACGTGAGTTTAATCATATCTAGAAAATGCTTTTGCCATAAAAGGTAGCACATTCATAGATTCTGTAGATTAGAATATGAACACCTCACAGAGACGTTCTTATATTTGTAAGACTGTAATCTTTTGGTTATGACTATTAATTCTATTTCTAGCACCTTTTTCTCCTTAAGTCACAGCTTTGTATTCAAAAAACACTTTTGCTATATTAAGTTAGAAATTTCTCTTGATTCACATAATAAGTGGGGAGGGAGAAGAAAAGATTTTGTTGGTTTTTTTTTTTTTTTTTTTTTGGTCTTTTTGAGACAGGGTCTCTATGTTATCCTTGAGCTCACTTTTGTAGCCCAGGCTGGTCTCGGACTCGCAATAATCCTCCTGCCTTAGCCTCCCAAGTGCTGGGATTACAGGTGTGTGCCACCATGCCTGGCTAAGAAAAGATTTTTGTTAAGTGTAATACTATGCTATTGGAAAAAGGGTAGTATAAACTACTATAATATTAAAGCTGTAAACCATATACAGTAGTGCATTTGTGTAGTATAAGGTACTATGAAGCTGAGTCTAGGAGTTTTAGGTTAACATAATAAACCCTGTCTTTCTGTCTCTGTCTATCTCTGTCTCTCTTGTTCTCTCTCTCACTCTCTCACATTGTATATGAACATAAAATTGTTTAAATACAGGGGTTCCAAAAATTTTAGGATTGTGAAAGGTAAAAATAAATAAATAAATAAATATATAGGACTTGGAGTCCTAGGGAGATAGCTCAATGGTCTAAGCACCTGCCTGGTAAGCATAGGGACCTGGATTCCATCCCTGGCACAGCATGCTCTGCCCCTCTTGCCCCGGGCACTCCTAGCTGGCCATTGAAATGGAATGGTGGCACATGCCATAATCCCTGCACTGAGGAGGCTGAAACAGGATCACTATGAGTCCAACATCCACAGTGAGATCCTGTACTAATTACATTAAAAAATATGCATACATGATTTTATATAAAATATGTAGATAGATACATACAGAATGTTATCTATCTTATTTATTTATTTATATATTTTTGTAGTTTAGGGAAGAGTCTACAGAGTGTTCAAGGTCTCACTACTAGATCGGACTCAGTGATCTGCCTGTTTACAGCCTCCCAAGAGCAGGGATTACAAGTGCATGCCACCATGCCCAGTCTCAATTGCAGTCTCATTGTGCCCTGCGGGCAGGACCGGCATGGTAGGCCCAGGGATAGAACCCCAAGCCCTGTGCCTGCTTGCAGGCGCTTTAATCCGTTGAACTATTTGGCCAGCCTGTTTCTGTTACACATTGAATTACTAATACTTTGCAATTTTTACCACAGAATAAATTTAACCTCTGCTATACAGTCTTTCTCACCAAGGATATCTTCCTTTCCTTTCACCTATTTGCTAGGACTTTGAACAGGAGCCTTGTATTAAAATCCCAACTGGAAACAGGTAACACATTAAAACCATGTCATTAAGATGGATATGGGCAAGTTTAAGGAAACTTAATAGAGATCAGGAAGCACCTCCTGCTAAAAGGAAGCTGTTACTACCCCTAGATATGAGCAAACAAGAGAAAGTACTTATCGGAACCTGAAACAGGATCTGTTGCCACAGGAGATGGGCCATCTGATAGCAGATAAGGCCTTATTAGAATTCAGACATTTTAGGGAGAGGAGAAGAAAAAGAATTCATACATTTTCAAGCTAAGACTTGACAGGAAGGGAGCCAGGAAAAAGAGTATCCTAATTTATTTCTTTTTCCTCATACCTGCCCTGTAGTGGTCCAAACCCAGCTGGAAGGCAGAAGGCCAGGAAGCTCAAGCTTAGAGGTCCTTAGAAACCAGCCTCCCAGAGCAGGGAGCAGACCAGACAGCATGAAGAGCAGATGTGGAGGATCACAGAAAATAGCCAGCACAACTTTCAGTCTATGTAGACCCTACTCTAAAAAAAAAGTCTGGCCCAATAAGCAACTTCTAAGGAGGAATTTCCTGGCCAAACCACACTTTGACAATCAACTTAAAAGTTACAGGGGTTGGGCCGGCGAGATGGTTCAGTGGTCTAAAGCGCCTGCTTAGGAGGGCTCAGGCAACTGCGGGGACTGCAATTCGATCCCTGGCACCACATGCTGCGCCAGCGCCACCACCAGGGCAGGCTGAGCCAGCCACAAAATGAATAAATAAAGAAACAAACAAACACAACAAGCAAACAAATAAATAAATAAAATTTAAAAATGAAAAAAAAAAAAGTTATAAGGGTTAATGTGTTACCTTTAAGAGACCACCCTAGTACGTCCAGTCAAAAGGGCCATCTGGTCTGTCCCTGAAATTAATTCAATTAAAATCAAACTTTATAAGTAACAAGGAATTAGTATAATTGTGTATGAGTTAAAATTTAAAAATAAACTGCATGCATTTCATCTTTAAAATAATCTCACTTATCCATAACTGCAACTTTGGACATCTAGCGAACATACACATCAGTTTATTATCAACTTCTTCAGAATAGGAGCTTAGTCTTACCCATCTTTAAACCCCAGGTATCTAGCAGAGCTTTCAAGAAGTGAAATGAAAGGTCGGATGTGGTGGCGCATGCCTGTAATCCCAGCACTTGGAAGGCTGAGGCAGGAGGATCAGTGCGAGTTCAGGACCAGCCTGGGCTACAAAAGTGAACTCAAGGCCATCCTAAACTGCATAGTGAGACTCTGTCTCAAAAAGACAAAAAAAAAAAGTAGAATGAATGAATGTCAACTACAAACAACTCTGGAGGATGGTTATTGAAGGGAATTTATTCCACAGATTTCTTGAATGGAATTCATATTAGTGCTACAGCAGTGCCAGCATAAATAGAAGTTTATTGGAACCTTCTCTTTAGGTTTTAAGAATAACCTATAAATTCACATACATATATATACACGTATACATATATGTGTGTGTATATATATATAATGTATATATATAATGTGTATATATATATATATATATATATATATATATATATATATAATCACATAGGGAACTTTATCTAGATATCTATCTATTTTGGGTCTGGCCTGGCACAGCATGCGATGCTGGGGATCAAACCACAATCCCTATGCTTGGCCTAAGCTTGCCTGCGTAGGTGCTTTAGACCACTGAGCTATCTTGCCAGTCCGCTACAGGAACTTTAAACCAGATATATATTTGTAAAGTTTTCCAGACTTTACTTCTTTGTTCTTTATTAGTAACATTACTTTTTGAAAGCCTCACAATTAACCATGGTACACACAACAATGAGCTTCAGTTTGATTTAAGACTTATATAATATAATTAGTTAATCTACTTCTTAACTGGCGTCAAGGCTGGGCACACCTGTAAATCCACCAGCTCTGAAGGCTGACACAGGAAGATCACAAATTTAAGGCTAACTTGGATAACTTGGCAAGATCTATGTCACAATAAAAATAAAAAAGGATTGTAGCAACAGGGTGTGGTGGCACATGCCTGTAATCCCAGAACTTGGGAGGCTGAGGCAGGAGGATCAGTGCTGAGTTCAAGACCAGCCTGGGCTATAAAAGTGAGCTCAAGGCTGGCCCGAACTGCATAGTGACTGTCTCAAAAAGACAAAGAAAAAAAAAAAAAAAGATTGTGACATTAGCTCAGCACTCCCTAGGTTTAATTCTCATGTTACAAAAAACAAGCTGAAATGTAAAATTCATAGATATGAGAATCTCTGTATCTAGTTTATAAGAACTAGGAAAAGGTCATAGATTATCAATCATGCCCCTGTCCTATTACAACAAATTATAATTTAATGCTTTTCAACTGATCTGTGATTTATAAATATTGAGAATACACAAAACATTTACTTAGAGACAATTTTTCTTATTTTGTTATTTTTCTAATCTAAGGGCATAATTAGGTAGAATAATTTTTAAAGATTTATTTATTTGTTTGTTTATTTACTTATTTATTTTTATGGAACCAGGGATTGAACTCAGGCCTTTGCACTTGCCAGACAAGCGCTTATTCTACTGAGCTATCTCCTCAGCCTCCCTTAAAGAATTTTAAAAAGATGTGTAGCACTAGATATATAATTTATTTTACAAAGAAATGAGTGGAGAGAATGAAAATGCTACAGATATATACTGTATGGAACACTGTGTGTGTCTAAGAAAAACTAGGAAAATTTTCAGGAAGATTTTCTTGTAGGGTTTTGATCACATGTAGACAGGATGTACTTTTTTTTTCCTCCCTTAGACTCACAAGTCATTGTGCATTCCGATTGAGACAGTTTGATGTCAAAATAACTAAAATTTCACAAATAAGGTAAAACACCAGCTGCTTTCTTAATGTATTTCATTAATTTTTAAAAAAGAAAGTGGTGCCGTATTGTCTATCATATGAAATAAATCCTTAACAGATGATTTCTTATGTAACCCTAATGCCATTTTCATGTTATTTTTTTTCTTACTTTCTACCTTGGCCTCTGCATCAATATTGCATGCTAATCTCAATTTTATGTTCCTAGTTTATATGTCTTTTTGCTCTATCCTTGTCATTTTATATCTGTCATTCTCTTTCAGATTTTACTCAGAACATCTTAAATCCTTCCCTTGTCTAATCATATCTCATCTATAATATTTCCTTCTGTGCCTGTTCAGTTTTTACTACTGACTAATAAAACCTAGCAGATCTAAAGAAAAAGTTGCAAAAATCTGAATGCCCCATATAGAAAAGAATAGGAATCCAGGAGCCAGCCAAGTAGCTTAGCGCATTAAGGCACCTGCAAGCAGGCACAGGGGCTGAGGGTTCAATCCTCAGCCTGCCATGCTAACCCTGCCCCTAGGGCATGGAGACAATTGAGACTGGGCGTGATGGCGCACACCTGTAATCCCAGTTCTTGGGAGGCTGTAAACAGGTCTATCACTGTGAGCGTGATCTAGTCGTGAGCCCCTGAACATCCTGCAGACTCTAACCCTAAAATACAAACAAATAAATAAATAAGAAAAGAATAGGAGTCCATAAGAAGTTTCAAACAAGGGCCAGGGAAATAGCTCAGTAGAATAAGCAGGTACCTGACAAGAGTGAGGTCCTGAGTTCAATCCCTAGTACTGCAAAAAAAGTTTGAAACAGAAATACAGGAGATTAAAAATAAGATTGAAGGCCCAGAAGATAGCTCTGTGGCACAAGTGCCTGCCTGGCAAGTGCAAGGTTGTGAGTTTGAACCCTGGCCCCGCCAAAATAAATAAGTGAATAAATAAATAAATAAATAAATAAGATTGAAGAGTATGGGCAACAGAAGGAACCAATATGAGGACGGAACATCATGTCTAGAAGACAGGGTTGTTGTTGGTTATCAGTTAATGAGAAATACCTTAAAAACAGGAGACTATGATTACTGGTTCCAACGACTTCTAGGTGATTCAAAAAAGACTAATCTACAAGTAACTGGAATTAGCTAAAACTCAGAAGACAACACAAAGAGCATAGAAAAACTTGTTTACGAAGTAATAACAGAAAACTTTCCATACATAGAAAAAGACATTAAAATAAAAAAGACAATAAGGTAACATAGAAAAAAATTTAACATGCAAATGAGTAAGGCATATAGAATCCCAAATAGCCGTGAATTACAGCAGACTTCTCAACACAAACCCTAAAAGCAAGTGTTGGAATGAAATATTTCAGATTCTAAAAGAAAACAACTTCCAGTCCTTTCTGATATATCCTATAAAATTATCTCTCAAAATTCATGGAGAGGGCTGGCCAAGTAGCTCAGTGAACTAAAGCACTTGCTTAGGCAGAGCACAGGGACCTGGATTCAATTCCTGACACCACAAGCCATGCTGGCCCCACCCCTGGAACACACTGAGATGGGGATTGAGACTGGGCCTGTAATCCTAGCACTTGAAAGGCTGGTAACAGGAGGATGACTATGAGTCTGATCTACATATTTAGACCCTATAGACCCTGTACTAAATAGAAAAAATTTAAATAAATCATGGGAAAATAAGATCTTTCCATGATAAAAAGCATTTAGAGAAATTTGTGATCATCAAATCAGCACTCCAAAAAATTCTCAAGTGTAGGAGATCAGACAAGGAGGATCAAGTCCTAGTTGACCTTCCCTGTGGACACAAAGGAGGGAATGGCAAAATGTTCCCCCTTGCACAAATGAGCCAGCATGCTAGCACATTACAAGTTCCAGGGAAGAGTCAACACAGCTGAGATCTGGTTGTTCACCTGCTGATACATGATAGATAATAGGAGGGAGACGAACCTTGTGCTACTCTAATTGGTTGCTCTCATATCTAAGTAAATAAAAGTAAGTTGAGCCAAATGCTCAGGGTTCTTTGTCTACTAGAGACAAGAATCCCCTAGCCCCTTCTCTCAAAATTATCTCTGTGTCTTTTTGTCTTTCATCCCTGTCCCTCCTCCCCATTGGAGACAAATGCAGTCAGGTTTTCTACATGCAATGATATCCTAGAAAGAGACAATGAAGATAACAATACCAAAAGGTTCAACAGAATGAATATACCAGGTAGGGCAAGAAATTAAGAACAAGGGAAAGGAAAACAACAAGAGCAAAATCATATAGTGACAGAAATAAGTCAATAACTATCTATTACAGTGGTATCTTCACTTACAAAATTAATTTATTTCACATCTTTGAGGGGGGGATGACTGTATTTGTGCTTGTGTTGGGAAGATAGCCATGGTTTTGTTTGTCATCTGATGCAGAGTTTGAAAATGGAAATATTCATACACTGAGGTATTACTGATAGTGATCAGTGTAACCAGATTAGCAGAACAGATCAAGAAACAAAATACAACAGAATGATGTATACAAGATTGTACCACATGTGGTACACATGAATCTCATCATTCTTATCAGCCTTTTTACTAGTAAAATTAATAGGTCTATAAGTGGACCAAATCCAGTTGCTTGAATTTGAATAATTACTGGCTATATAAAATATTAATATTGCTCATATCAATTAAAATTATGCTAATCAACACATTTCATTGTAATTTATATTCATGAATAATTTATAAATGACTAAATTTTAACATGAGAATCTTAGAAGTACCTATTGCTTGTGTATATAATATGCCTCACAACTGTGGTATCATAAATTAACTGTATCACAATCTTTGTTACCATTTTATTGATTTTCTTAAGAAACTGTGGATAATAACATCTAGTGGGCTGAATCAATAACTTAACGTTATTGTAATCAAAGACCCTCTCAAAAACAATAAAGCTGCCCGATGGGACAGTCATGCATGTACAACTTGTGTTCAAATATGTGGAAATGATCAAATTTAACTTAGAGCCAGCCACATCAAGGCATGTGAATTACAGCCTCGTTATGAACATGATAACCAAAAAGAAATTCATAGACTAAACAAGTATGGGTATAAAACAATTTCTATGCAACCAGAGTCCAAAAAGAAGCAAGAATGGCTATTCCATTTTCAGAAAAAGAAGACTTTAAACCGAAGGTGCTCAAAAGAGGCAAATAAAGACATAACATATTGGTTAATGGAACTGTTCAAGAGGAAGAGATAAATGTACATGCAGCAAATTATAGTGCATACAAAGCCAACACTAATGGACATAAAAGATAAGGTGAACATCAATACAAGTATTATGGGGACCTCAATACCCCACTATCACAAATAGATCAATTTACTCAAAAGAAATCAATGAAGAAATATTAGGGCTGAACCAAACCTTTGAAAAAATGAGTATAGAGTATTCTAGCTAAACAGAACAAACTATGCATTCCCTTTGGCAGGACGTTTCTTCAAAATGACCAAGTAATAGCTAATGAAGCACACTTGAGTACCTTCTAAAGAATGGATATTGTCATCCATGTTATCAGTGCAATGACACTAGAAATAAATTGCAAAAAAAAGCCACAGATAGGAAACATCTGGAGATTAAATATTTATGAATAATCAGTGAGTCACAGAAGAACTTAAAATGTATGGCAGTTTTTCTGAAATTAAATGATAATATTAGTGTTATGGTTTGTGTCTAGTTGTCCTTACAAAGCTTCGTACAAGCACTGAGACTGCTTCTAGAGTTTGTGATGAATTCATGATCCAGGTTGGGATTATGGGTGTGAGTGCTGCACCCATCCGGGGGCTGATAGCCTGAATACAATATAAGGAAATAAGAGAGGCTTGCTTATTGTTACAGCCACTGCTACTCACTTTGCTCTTGCTGTTTTCTGCTGCCATGAACTTCCCTTTTCCATGTGCCACTCTGCCTCAGGGCCAGCTGAGTATGGACTGAAACCTGCACAAACTGTGAGCTAAATAAACCTTTCCTTCCTTATTTGTGAGTGTTGCATATTTTGTCTCAGCAACAAGAGAAAATAACTGAGACAGTAAACATCACAACTTCTGAGACACAATGAAAGGAGTCCTATAGGGACAGTTTGTAGCTGTGAATGCCCACATAAGAAAAACAAGAGCAAGTCTGAATAAACAACCTAATGAAACCCAAGATCAAACAAAGAAACAAACAAAAATAAAAACCCAGAGCTTGTATAAGGAAAGAAATTATAAAGATTAGATAAGAAATCAATGATATAGAGACTAAAAAACAATACAGAGAATCAACCAAAGAGATGGTTCTGCAAAAGAATAAGCAAAATAAGCAACTCCTTAGCCAATTTTATCAGAAAAGGAAAGAAAAAACACAAATCTGTGCAGCTGAAAATGGGAAAGGTAAAGTCACAATGAGCACCTCTAAAATCCAGAAGAATATTAACAACTACTTTACAAACCTGTACATCAAAAAATTGGAGAACTTGGAAGAAACAG
>PVKN010043019.1:0-10299 GCA_004027915.1 Capromys pilorides | reverse complement strand
CACTTCTTGGTCTTTTGGCTAAGATCAAGCGTAGTTATCTTTAAATTAGCTACTCAGAATACAAGATTTCAGCATTTATTTGTCTAAAGTACAATAGCCCAAACTTTATTTTCAATAAACTAAGAGAAATAAGTAGCATAACTATCTTAACATAGATATAGAGATAGATAGATACATAGATAGATAGATAGATAGATAGATAGATAGATAGATAGATAGATTCCCCTTTCCTGCTTTTCTCCTTCCCCCCATCCCAGTTTCTCTTTCTTTGTGAAGTTTCTTCTCATTTCGCACTATCTGTTGTACACTTTGGGTCATATTTACTCTTTCAGCTCCTGGTACTAAGGAGGCAATATGATATTTACACATATGCATCTGGTTTATTTTACTTATGATTATGGTCTTGAGTTGCATCCATTTACCTAAAATAGTCTTTAGGAAAGAAGGAAATTAAAGGAATTATTCCCCATAGCCTGTGAAACCCAGTGTTTCATGGACCTTTCATACATCTTTAGTAACTGTATGTTCACAACGGTGACTTTTGTTTCAAAGCTGAGACTCCGTCTTCAGTCATATTTTGCCAGTAATTGTAGAGTGATTTCCAAGGAAAAGGCAGGCAACAAAAGAATAATAACCAAAAATGTTGCTAATCCAAATTATGATAAATAGTCTTTCCTCCTCATTGCTGGGATAAAATACCCAACCCAATCCAACAAGTTAAAGGTGGAAAAGTTCATTTTAACTCAAAGTTTATAGAAGTCTCAGTCCATAGTCAGCTAGCTCCAACATAGGGTGGCCTGGCAAAGGAAAAACACCTCATGGCCAGGTGGACGGCAAGCAGCAAGCAGTGAGACTGCCTGCCTTCTTCCCCTTTTGTAGTCCACACTGGCTATGAGCTTGTTGGTTGGTGGTGCCCACTCCCGAGTGAGCCTTCTCACTGTTCACATCCACAACTATGCTGAACCAATCAGTGCACTACAGACCTTGAATCCATGTTCCCATGCTCCAATCCAGCCACCTCTGCAAGCCCCACTCAGGAGTGCTTGAGGCTTTGGGAGGATAACTTCATGTAAGCTGCTATGGTTTGTGTCTATATGTCTCCCCAAAGCCTCATACAGCCATGGGGCAGGGACTTCTAGAGTTTGAGATTTATTCATGATCAAGGCTGGGATTATAGTTCTTAGTACTGCTGGGATTATAGGTGTGAGTGCTACACCCAGCCTGGGATGCATAGCCTGAAGGTAATTTAAGGAAACAGATTTTCTCTCTGCTCCCATTTTGTTGCTGTTACTCCTCCCTTTGCTGTCTTGCTCTTTGCTGCTGCCAGGAAAGGTTGCCTCTGCTATGTGCCATGCTGCCTTGGAGCCAGCGGAGTGTGGACTGAACCCTCCAATAACTGCGAGCTGAATGAATCTTCCTGCCTTCATTTTGGGTGTCTGATATTTGTCCCGGCAATGAGAGAAGGGTCACTGAGACATAAGGCATAACATAGATGGCCTGGATATTTTATCCAAAAAGAATGATAATTTCATTCAAATATAGTTAGAAACAGTACAAAAAGGTATTTATCATACATAGAAAATTGTCATTAGATGATAGCCACGCGTGTGAACTTTGCGCCCTGCCTGTAGCCATGAGCACTGGGGGTCCTCAGTCTCTAGATGATTGCAGTCCTCTGAGGTGATTGTTGTCAAGGGCTTTCTTTGGCCCCGAGAGCCAATCCCAACATGAGACCCATGTCCATAGCTGTCTGCAGATGCCAGAAAGTTCCTGTCCCTGAGAGCAGCTAGCATGGAACACTTGTGGTGGACAATCACACATGAACACTGCCTCCAGAACTCCCCGCCAGCACCCCAGAAGCTGAGCTTAGGCTTTGGTTTGTTCCCTTCCTCGTTTCACACTTCTGTCCTCCCTTGCTGCTTGTGGAATTCCTTTTCAAGCTAATGTTGCTTATAACATTTTCTCAGTGTCCAATATGTTTATTTGCCTCCAAAATTGCTTTTTTAAATTTTTTCTCAGGTGTATTTTCAGTCATCTCTTTTCATTTAATCTTTTATTCAGTATCTAGATCTCACCTGTGAGGTCTGATAAATTCTTATGGATGCTAAGATTTTTGTAGACAAGCCAGTTTTAAATGCAATCTCTTTCTTTAAGAAAGATCTGTGAAAGAAATACTTAAAATAAATTTTGATTGATTAAGTAATATTACTTGTTTCTAGGTCAGGAAGATAACTGAAACTCTGATTTGAAAGTCCCTTTCGTCCTCCAGCCTCATGGGCTGCACAGTGTGATCGTGTGGGAATGTGTGCTCCTTGGGCGCACCTAGGGATTATCTCATAATACTTAGATGTATTTTAACTTGGACCCAAAGCTGTTAGCGTTCAGCCTTATATTCTTAGGAAAATCAGAAATACTAGAACATTTTGGTGCTTTTGTCACCAAGAATTTAAAATACCAATGTTGGAATTGTGGCCCTATAATCAATGTTGCAGAAAATACAGACACTGTAACCAGCTTTACAAGTGAACACGTCTCAGGACCACTCCTACCAAGTGCACTTTTAGTTTCTCATCAGCCTCTAGCACTAACAAGGCTTACAGGGGCAGTTTTTACAACTGTTCAAATTACTATCTGACCACATCCAGGAAGATGTGTATGTTATTTTCCTTGAAAACAGAAATTCAAAAGAAGCTTAGAATTGTTTCCTTCTCTGACCCAAGGGATAATGTCATAATTAACCCTATATTATTCACATTTTCAAGGGACGTTCTTTTCCAGAAAGGTTTGAAATTTATCATGACATTTGAATCTGTTTTTGTTTTCATTTTTTGGGGTAGGAAAAATGGTAGTTCTAAAGGTTAAAGCAATTTGCTAGACATTGTTTGGAACCAAGCATAGGCCTAAATGCCACTTCTGTGTGCCCCAGGGCGGTTCCACTTAACCTCACTAACACAAGTAGAATGATAATACTTCTATGTTGGGGCAAATGGGCACTATTGTTAGGGTTGCATTATCAGAGAACATTTGTACTGCCTGAAAAGAATAACGTTTTCAAAGAACAGAGAATATTTCTAAGTCCACAATTACATCCCTAATGAAAGGCACTGCTTATTTTATTTCTTTGTGCTGCATCAAATTAAATTCTTGGATGAAAGACTCTATCAAACTAAATCATTATGAAGAAAATTTAAAAAGCACAAGCTCTGCACAAATGATTTGGTCTTCATGGGGGCGTGAAGCCACAGGTTTTCTTTGCTAAAGCTAACATCTGGTAAATTCATAGCTCACTGTACTGTAGTTTAGAGGCAATAACAGAAACACTGCCATCACTTCAATAGTCAACCTACATGAGGAATAAATGTCATTATCCAGAAAATAATCCCCAAAGAAAATGTATTTCTGACGAATAGCAGAGCTGGCTCATGGAGACCCTGCGTAAGGAGGTAACTTTGTTTCTTAGCAACGGAAGTATAAAACATTGAAATGCAATGGACTCTACAATTACAATGAATGGGAAGAAATCAGTGTACCTTGAAAAGATCAGCAGGAGAGAAGTTGATAGGCATTGAGTAAAGTTGTTGAATATTGGAATTTTAAAAGATTTTGAGGCTTAAATCCAGTAAAGAAAAAAGAGCACACTATTTATATAAAAATAAAAATCTTAAGCTAAAATGTTCTGTAAGAAAATATTTCATTTTTTATTATGCTAGGATGAATTACAGTGTAACAACTAGTGTGTTAAGGAATGACAAAAAGAAATTACATTTGTGTGTTTTTAAAACGTTATGCAGATAATCAAGAAGAAATACTTTATAGACCAAATAGAAGTTGAAAGTATGAGGAGAGTTTCTGACATAGAGTTGTAATATATGCAATGTATTTTCAGGGCCAGCCAGATAGCTCATCAGACTAAAGCACCTGCTTAGGCAGAGCACAGTGGCCTGGGTTCCATCTCTGGTGTGCTGTGACAGCCACGCCCTGGGGACCCACGGAGACAGCGATTGGGACTGAACATGGGGGAGTGTGCCTGAAATCCCAGCACTTGGGAGGCTGAACACAGGAGGATCACTAGGAGTTGGATCTACGTAGTGAGCACCTTTATACCTTGTACATCCTGTAGATCCTGTCCTAGATTCATTTTTAAAAAAAGGTATCTTCATTTTCCCAAAATGCATTTTAACTTTTGATGAGATAGAGGGATCATAATCCTCAATTAAAGCATGTTATTTCATGCAGTGAACATTGTTGATTAATGGTAATATTTTTATTTGGGAAAGGCTTACTTTAAACCAAACCCTTTCTAATCAACTTGCATACATTTATTTGATCTTTACAACTCTAGTAAGAATGGGAATTACTTTCCTCATTTCACAAAGGAAGACAAACACCCAGAGAAATTTACTTGTGGTGCATAGAATTTTCACAGCATCCCTAAGAATCCTCCTGTTATTTCCACAACTCCATTTCCTTCTTCTGCGTCTAACTCCCCTCCCTAAGGTATAGGGAGAATCTCTGAACATGGGTGGATGATAAATCACTCCCATGATCAGGATAACTGTGAGCTGGTTTTCAGCTAATCAAAAAGATTATCTGAGTGGGCTTGATATACTCAGTGAGCCCTTAGATGGGTCTGGGGCATTCCTGGAAGTAAAGAGACTGGAAATTTGAGAGGGGTTACAGAAGAACTTCGTACTGAGGACTTGGGAGCCAGCTCTACAGGAAATGGGAGCTGCATCCTCAGGCCAACAGCTCACTGAAGAAGAGGAGCCTCAGTCCTACAACTGCCCTGACCTTTGAACCTGGAAGAGAACCTTGAGTCTGAGCTGGGAGTTCCAGCCCTAAGGGCTTCTCTGATTTGGCTCCAACTAGACCCTAGGTGAAGACTGAGCTAACCAGTGCTGGGAAAATAACACCCCTAAGTATGAGATGATATGCAGGCTCTGTTTTAAGTCATTTAAAATAATTTGTTGATTTTAATATGTTGCACAGCGATAAAAGCATAAAATCTCCGAGTCCTGCTGGTAAAAAGTAACTGAAACCCTGACAGTTTGATTTTAATGGCCTGTGTTCAAACATCTCTATCTCAATTTACATACAAGTTAGGGACTTTTGTTTGTAATCTGTAGGAAGTAACTTCTAATTAACTGAAATGAAAGTAAAAATAGAATAATTTCAGTTTATATGAAACCTTAGGTTTCTCATAGAATAAAAAAAGAAAAGCTAAACAGTAAGTTTTGGTAAGGACAAGAGAAAGGACTAGTCCCATAATCACATTAAAATAAAATCTGTTTAAGTCATTGCTATTGGACAATGGCTGTCCCCACTGCTTCAGGCTTGAAACTCTAAATTCCAATTCTCTAGAAAGAACAATTTAATTAAGACAACTAGATAACCTATTTTTGATCAGTGGGCCTTGAAGCATGATTGATGAAACTTTTAGAATCAAAGGAAGTATAGTGAAAAAAAGTAATGCAAGATTGCTTTGCCTTTATATTTTGTAAGAGTTTAGTGTTGCTTTAGAATTCTCCAGAGAAATGAGACTAACAGTCTGAGGGTACTGGTCAGAGATATGTATGAGATGGATACCCTTTGGGTGAGATGACACACCCATAAACTACCAGAATGCAAGGCTGGAGTTTAAAAGAGAGCAACCAGGGCTGAAAGTCCAAGTAGGAACAAGCAGGCTGCCTCAAGGGATGGATGCTCTGGCCCTCACCCTCTCCATCTCCTGATTTATTACTTAGATTAGCCCCAGTGTCAGTCATGTGATAGATCACCTTGATGTTCTCAGGTTTTTCTCCTATCCCCTCTACCAATTCCTGTGCAGGCAATATCCTGCTTTCTGATTCTATCAATAAAAAGCCACTGAGGTTTTAGCTGGGCTGTCTGTATAGGACTCTCTCACATTGTGGGGTCTCAGTTAATGGTGGTCCCTCTGGGCCCTCTTGGAGTTGGAATTGCCATGGACCCTGAGTAATCCTTTGCTCTGTCCTTTGGACAGGGCCATGGTCATGAGCTGTAACATAACAGAGTATATAGAGAGATAGAGATGGATTTTATAGCACACGAAGTAGCACAGGCGTGGCAAACGTAAGATTCCCAAGGCGAGCTGAACGTGCCACCCAGATGCTACAGTCCTGATACTGACTGTAGCAGGGAAGGGAGAATGTCTTCCCTCTTGAGATGCTTGTGTTTTACTCTTGAGGCCTTCAACTGATTATAAAAGACTTTTCCCCATAGTGGAAAGTAGTCATTCTTGGTTTAATTAATAATAACACAACACACTTCACTATAGCTTCTCAACTGGTATTTAACCAAGCAATTGGAGACCCAGCCTAACCACACTGACACCAAAATAACTACCTTAGGGAGTCCAAAAGTTGGGAGAAGCTTTCAATGATTTAACTTTGGCTTTAGACAAGCTTTTATTCTCCACAAAGGAACCAATGAGGGGATGCTGAAAAATAGGCTATGTTTCTGTGATTAGTATTAAATGCTATCAAATATGTTCATTAAAATTATGGACACACAGTAAATACCTATAATTAAAAACCATGGTTAGTAAGATTAGTTCCTTTCTGAAATTTCTGAAGTGCAATCACACATTCATGTGACAGTTCCTTTGCCGTATAGTACTTCTCTATCAATTGGATGAATGCCACATGTAAAGAAGTATTATAACAGATTAACTAGATTCAATCAAAAAATTTCTACACTTCGCCTTGATACAATTTCAGAATAATAGAAGAACTAGATTTGATCCAGCATCCAGGTCTGATTTGCAAGTGAAAATGCCCAGGGCATGCTAGAAACTCATTCAACCCAACACTCGAGTCCACCTTGTGAGTGTAACTTCATCAATCAGACATGGCCTGTGTAGAACCTTGTGGCACAATTCCTTACAAAGGGATAGAGACAAGACCCACCCAGCTGATACAGGAGGAGAACATCTTGCCAGAGTGGCACAGCAGGTTCACCTCCAAGCGCTGCAGCAGGAAGAAGTGGAGCTCAGCAGCCAAAACCAAGCCACACCCACACCCTGGACGAATTGAAACTTGATTGATCCAGATCTGGTGCTAAGGTAAGAACTCTACCAAAGCTCTACACCAAAGTTCAGAAGGTAGGGCTATACCAAATGACAAAGAGAAGGAGCAAAATGTACTCTCAGTCCCTGAGCCCACCCATGATGGCAATAGCATAGAAGAAATTGGAAATCACATACCTGAAATCTGTGAAATAATAGCATCTGAAGTAAAGAAACAACTGCATAAAAGTAAGAGGAAATCAGATCACAAATAATTCCTGAAGTAAAAACAGAAATGATAACTATAATGAAAGAAGAGCTAAGTGCTTCTAAAGAAGATACTGATTAAAAAAAAAGTAGAGGAGAAAAGAAAAATGATGAAATCCTTGAATGAGCAACATAGAAAAGAAATAGAATGAAGCAGAGTCAAAGTGCTATACAAGCCAGGCGTGGTGGCGCACGCCTGTAATCCCAGCACTTGGGAAGCTGAGGCAGGAGGATCAGTGTGAGTTTGAGACCAGCCTGGGGTACAAAAGTGAGCTCAAGGCCAGTTTAAGCTGCATAGAGAGACCCTGTCTCAAAAAGACAAAAAAAAAAAAAAAAAAGTGCTATACAAGAATTTAAATCCTCAATCACAAGCTGACAAAATCATTTCAATGAAAGTGAAAATAGAATTTCAGACCTTAAAGACACCATTGCAGCTAGTGAAAAGGTAAGAAAAGATCTCTTAAATACAGCTAGGATGCAGGAAAAAATAATTCAACATCTGCAAGATGATGCAAAGATGAATAATGTAAGACTAATAGGCATCAATGAGAAAAGAGCCAATACAAATGATATACAAAAAATATGGGTAGAAATAATAACAGAAAACTTCCCAAATGTGGGGAAACAATCTGGCACTCAAGTAACAGAAGCATATAGAACTCCAAAATAACATCAACCCAATTAAAACCACACCCAGACATATAATAATCAAGATTCCAGAAATTCAGCACAGGAACAGTATACTAAAAGCCACTAGAGAAAAGAAACAGATCACATTTCAAGAAAAACCCATCAGAATAACAGCAAAGTATTACCAGTCTAGCAAGAAAACAAATTCCAGCCCAGCTATAAATGTTGCTGACATCACAAATTTGTTAGGCTTAAGATAGTGTCTATGGGGGCTGGGGAGATAGCTCTGTGGCACAAGTGCCTTCCCGGCAAGTGCAAGGTCATGAGTTTGAACCCCAGTCCTGAAAACACACACACACACACACACACACACACACACACACACACAAAAACAACAATAACAACAACAAAAAACATAGTGTCTATGGGTAAAATCTGGGCAAAACTGAAACAATGGGTTTTATGGAGCCACAAGCTGCAATCCTGACCAAGGCAGCTCAGCAAAATTTCACGGTGTCACAGATTGAAACTAAATTGTAGGTCTTCATGAATCCCTATCTTTTAAAACCTTAGAACAATTAAAACTAGCTGTTGCTACTTATCACCCTACTGCTCCCTTCCCTTTGAGGGAAGTAGAAATTTAGTAGAAATGCTAGGACCACAGACTATGGCCCCAAATGATTAGAAAGGAATAGCTAAAGTATGTTTGAATCTGGGAGATTATTTATTGTGGAAAGGAAATTTTTGTAAATATTGCACAGAACAGCAGCTCAAAATGTGCTTCACAACCTAGCCATAACAAAGGATATGCTAATAGAGAGGGTGCTTTTGCTAGCACAGTCAACTGACCTTTGCATTGCAAATATATGAGCAAACTAAGATAGCTGCTTAGGCCCTGAAGGGAATTCCTTTGTAAGAGTAAAACGTCCCTTAACTTGACTTCTATTAGGCAAGGCCCTGATGAACCTTTCCAAGATTTTGCTGCACATTTATTAGAAGCTACTGAGTGGATTATCAGTGACACAAAAGCTGACAATTTGATAGTTCAACAGTTGGCCTTTAAAAATGCAAGTGGTATAAAGAAGCTTTAAGAGCTCACAAAACGTGAGCTACACCGCCTGAGGTGATTTGGGTCTGTGCAGATATCGGCCCCTCATACATACGTACAGGGTCCTGTCTTGACAGCAGGCACTTCTCAGGCTGTTCATCCACAATCAAAAAACAAAGGACAGAGTAAGGTTGTTTGTTTCCATTGTGGGAATGAGGAACATATAGCTCCAAACTGTTCTGCTGCACCAAAGACAACACACCTGTCTCCTCAATAAAACCTTCCAGTCCATGTGATAGATGTAGATGAAGGTACCATTGGGTCAGTGGCTATAAATCTAAAACTGAGGAAAAAGACCAACCCATTTGGGGAAACCTTCAATGGGGCCACCTTGGGCCAAACAAGCAATGGGCTTGCTTTCCCCTCCAGTTGTGCCTGGCTATGAGTTGTGGCTCAGGTCACTGGCTGCTGTGAGGTTCTGTGAGTTGGGACTGGGGATGGAGTAGAAGCTCTGGAGCTGAGGAGTCTGAGGATGGATGCAGGCTGAGGGTCCTTACCAGGCAGGGGCATGCAGGCCAGTTGGGACGGTGGATGGGTTCAGGACTAGAGGTCAGGCAGGAAGAACTGGGAAATGGAGGCAGGACAAGGGTCCTCAGCCAGTAGGTGCATGGGCCAGACCAGATAGCGGATGGATTTGGGAGTGGAGCTCAGGCGGGAAGAACCGGGAGATGGAGGCAGGTAGGGGTCCTTACCCTGGTCCTTTTCTTTCTTTCTTTCTTTCTTTCTTTCTTTCTTTCTTTCTTTCTTTCTTTCTTGAAAGAAATGTTATTACCATGAGCAATCTTTCACAATTTAGAAGACCTGTACACTTGAATTTGGAATCATGGACGCATTTAAGACACCACTAAATTAACAATATTGAGTTACCATATACATGTGCAAACCTTTGCTTCTTAATTTAGATGAATACCAAAATCATTTTTAAGAGAAACATAATTGTAATCTTTCTGAAAGACTTTTATCTTTAAACCAATGACCAATTTATTGTGGGCATCCCCTAAGAGACTACTGAAATTATTGGGAACTCCTCATTAATGAACAAAAGGTTGGCCACACTTCTTATTCATCAATAGGAATCTTTCTGAATAATTTCTCACCACTCAAAGGAATTTTCACTTAATTAATTTAAACTTTTTAATAAACTGTGTATATATCAATTTTGACATCACTTAGACCAGCTGGTAACTTAAGAAAAAGCAGCTTTTAAGCTCCTTTTAAATCCCATGTTATATTGTGAATAAATGATCGAAAAGGAAAAAAAAAAAAAAAA
>PVKN010043018.1:0-10291 GCA_004027915.1 Capromys pilorides | reverse complement strand
AAGCATTCTGAATAAAGGTTAATCAACCAAAGAACTGCACAAGTACCAGCAAGGGGAGGAAGAACTGAAAGGGAGAAGGCTTTGCTATAATTGTTTAAGAAAGAAGGACCTGTGATTTAGTGATGGAAATGGGACTGGGGCGGAAATGCTAAGTTTCAGCAGTATCCACAGGTCAAATCTGAGAGGATTTGGTGACGTACAGGATGTGTATGATGAACGAGGAATCTTGTATAATTCCTATATTTCAAGAACAGAAGACAACACAGATCATGGTCCTTCCAACGGAGTTGGAGACCGCAAGGCAGAAAATAGGTTGGAGAGGAGAAGATGCCACTCTAGAGAAGCTCTCCTGAAGTATGTCCTCAAGTGTTCTCTGCTGGTGGCCAGACAGCTCCTGTCACAGTGATTATTAACACTGCCCAGGAATGTCACAGCTGGAGAGGGACCTAACAGGCCATTATGTCCAGTGGCTTTCAAGCTGTACTATGGGGGCAAAGAGGTGTCCCAGGAGGCAGGGCTCCAGGCCACCACTCCAGATTCAACCGAAGACAGCGAGCGCCTACCTACTGCGTATGTTAGAATTGTTCATAAGACTGGGTTTTTAAAAAAGAAAAAAAAAAAATTGTACCTTGAAAACCACTGACTGTCTTCCTTTCACAGAGGGGACACTGTGGGCCCTGGAGGTGAAATAAGTTGTCCACAGAGGCAAGTCTGTAGCAGAGACTGACATTTAGTTCAGCACAAGTCCTTGTTGGGGACCACAAATTATAAATTGCCATAATATCTGTCCAAAGGCCCTTTGCCTTGCCTTTTGGACTCGTTTTGGTTTTTGTTGTTGTCGTTTTATTTTGTTTGTTTTTTGTCTTTTTTTTCCCCCCTTTGGGATATGGGATTGAACTCAGGCCCTTGTGCTTGCCAGACAAGCACTTATTCTACTGAGCTATTTCCCCGGCCCCCTGTTTTTTGTCTTTTTGAAACAGGGTCTCTCTGTGCACTTCAGGCTGGCCTTAAACTCACTTTTGTAGCCCAGGCTGGTCTCAAACTCATACTGATCCTCCTTCCTCAGCCTCCCAAGTGTTGGGATTACAAGTGTGCACCACCATGCCTGGCTTGTGGGCTGGTTTTGGAATGCAAAAATTTTGCTTACCCTGCATCACCACTGGGAAAGATCTCAATGGTCACTGAGGCTGTGACCTCACAGAGCAGGATGAGGTCTGCTGAGGACATCAGAGGAAGAGCCAATACCCAGTGGCAGCTGTGGAGATGAAGCTGAACTTGTTTCCTTCATGATGTAAAATGTACCCATTAAACTACTACTTCTACATTGTTCAGGAAAAGTACACACACACACACACACACACACACACACTGCACTGTCAGATAAAATAGTGACTAACTGGAGATTCTTTTGTTCACAAAGAATATTGATTGCCCCAGAGCCCTATTTCCTTGTAATTTTTGTCTCTTGCTCTTTTTACTTTCTTGACGAATGCCATTAGGGAGTGTAAAACCCACCTCAGCGGTCTCTAATGTGTCCGATCTTAAGTTTCCTCTAAGAAGAATTTTGCTTTTCAATGTTTTACAGAGCCAGAATAAAAAACCTCCTCATTAAAAACATTCAATGATGGGCTGACCAGATAACTCAGTGAACTAAAGTGCCTGCTTAGGCAGAGTGCAGCAGCCAGGTTTGATTCCCAGCCTGCCATGCTGGCCCCACCCCCAGGGCAGGCTGAGATGGCGATTGAGACTGGGCATGGTGATACAAGCTTGTTATCCCACTGCTTGGGAGGCTGAAAACAGGAGGATAACTACGAGTCTGATCTATGTGGCAAGACCTTGTAGACCTTGTACCAAATACATTTTTTAAAATCAATGATTTTTTTCAGTTTTATTAATTCAGTAAATATTTAATGGACATCTACATACTATGCCCTCTTCAACAAAGATCTCTTGAACATTTCTGTGGGACCCTCAGTTGTGATTTTTTTATCTTCTGAGAGAAGTTTGACTTTGGTCCACACAGTGCCCAGCTAGAACTCAATAGAGTACAGTCCAGGAAGGGGTTATTTTCATCACAAGAAAAGAGAATTATAACCAACCATGTGAGTTTGCTATCTCCCTGGAGGACTGTACCTAATTTATACTTTTAAGCTAATTTTTGAAAACATATTTTTAATCCAAGATATGACAGAAGTCTATTCATAATTTCAAAAGAATTACTTTTCAGATGTTACATTAATTTTCTTTATACATTCCAGAGCTCAGTGGAATCATGCCACAAAACTCAATAACCCTAACATTGTAAACTTTACAGCTGACATCTGAAATAGGTACAGCATAATTTTCAAAAATTGAAAATTCAAACACATAATCTCTATAACACTGCTTCCCCATCATACTAACAAAATGGCTGTTTGTACCAATAGAATAATTCCTAAAAGAAAATCAAATCCTTGCTTGACCTAGGAAAACAAAAAAATGAACATGGGTTGAGAAGTTACAGCAGCCTGTCAACTTTATTCTAAAGGACATTGAGAGGAGACTGTAGGCTGTCATCTTGCAAGCTGTGTGAATCTGGTGGAAATAGGCCCATTGAGGCAGGTAGGTGAACCTGCCCATGGCTGGCTAGTGGCGAGACTCATGCAGGCTTTTTTAAGAGTATTATCTGCAATCTCACTGCACAGAGTAAAGTCATTGTTTGATCTTTCTTTCCAGAGGAAACCAGTTAGTCCTATGCGGAAGCCATTTTTAACCCTATTGAACTTTTAAATAACTGGTCAGGAATTCAGTCTTTCTTTAATTTTCCCTTCTATACTTTACCAGGCCTTCTTCTTCCCTTTCTGTACTCCTCCTATTTTCAAATACATTTTAAAATCAGAAACTCTTTATATACCAACATGTATAAAGCACAGGCAGTAAGGAACAGAGAACAGAGAAGAGAAAAGAGAAGGAAAAACCTAATACATAAGCCAAATAGATTTTTTATTCTACTTTTATTAGTACATGTTTGCAGCACATAATACATACATTCACTGTAGATGCTGAGTCCATGTGCAGGATGTATCTTAAATGCTTTCATATTCCTTTTCCCTCCTCTTGGCATCTCTTAGTCCCACTCCCATTTCCCAAAGGCCTATCTCATTGCTTGCTATTGTCTGTCTGGTTTATTTATAGTTAGGGCTTCTCATACAAAAGAAATTATTTTGTAAGCTTGTGTTTCATGTACAATTTTAAGCCTGTATTGCTGATAACATTATGGACTCGAGGTGTACCCATTTTCCCACAAATGTTTGAAATATGTCTTTTTTTATAGCAGAGTAATTATGAATATAGTCAAAATGATTTTCACCAAGTAGACAGTAATGATTTCCCATGAAAATGACAAGATAGGGTCTAGTGGACCTTAGCATTTTATGTACCATTGATTTGATATCTAATGTTTTGGACAGCTATTGAGACATTAGCAGAAAGATCTGGAAGGTAATAACCTTTTTAAAGTTTGTAATTATAAGAAGACTAGTCAAAATGTTTTGTAGGTCTATTAGCAGAGATCTCTTAAACATGAGGTTTAGTCACTTTTAAAAATCTTCCATAATGGGCCAGGGAGATAGCTCTGGGGCACAAGTGTAAGGTCATGAGTTCAAACCCCAGTCCTGCAAAAAAAAAATCTTCCATGGGTATTGAGTTATTATCTCAAATAAACTGGCCAACTCATTGCTGGGGCACATGAATTGCCAGACCAAGGGAAAATACTTAGTACTTTCCAGTTTGTAAGTGGGACCACTGGCTGGGTAACTAATACCTGCATGAGCATCTATTAAAAGTTTAACAGGCTTTTTCTTTATATTGGCAGTTAACATGGGTTCCCTCAGGCTGAGAGGCAAAGACCCATGATCATCGCAATCTGAATCTTCCTCTGGTACTATCATGAACACTTTCTTTTTTCCCTCTCCAGGAGCTTTGGACATTTTTTGCTTGAAATGTCCCTTCTCTGTCTGGATCCAGGGAAGCAGAACTTTTTCCCGTTTTCTGACTGGCTTTTGTTCCTGTAGGCTGCTAGTATCCCTGTTTTCAGTTTCCATCTATAATTACATTCAGTATCCCTACTATGAAACACCTCAACTCAAAATGTATTCCTGCAAACCCTTCTACCTTCTCCAGCTTGTGTAAGATATCGGGGTATACTGAGAGAGATATAACTTTTTGGTTTTAAGCCTCCTATAGTACCCCACTGTGTATAAATACCACTTTTCCTCATCTATTCATTTGTTAATTGGCATATAGAGCACATCCATGATTTAGCTGTTATGAATTATCTACTGTAAACATGGGTATGCATGGATCACTGAAAATGTCTTTCACTTTTTCAGGAAGGTACATAGAAAGGAAAAAGTGGGGTCAAATGAAATTTCTATTTTAAGTTTTTTGAGCAATCTCCATAGCGATTTCCATAGTGGCTCCACTAGTTTACATTTCCACCAACAATGTAGAAGGGCCTGGCCGGCACTTGGTACTATTTGACTTATTGATCGCTGCCATTCTTTCTGAAGTAAAATGGAACCTCAGTGTTATTTTAATTTGTATTTCTGTAATGACGAGAAATGTTGAGTGATTTTTTATGTATATTGGCCACACTTTGAAAAATACACTTTGAGACTTGCATGTTAAAATCCCATTTCTTTCTACAGGAAAAATCAAACTGACAGATAATATAGTCCCACTCCGCTGTTCTTACATAAGGGTAATATTGAACATGGGACAGAGGAGCAAACAAAAATTACAAAGACCAAGCAAGGGCTCAGTTCACTCCACAAATCCCTGTTCGCATTGGCTTCCTTTATGCTCTGAAGTATATTAGTGGGCAAGCACAAGGGAGCTCCGAGGGGGAAGCATTTGTCCAATCGGCATTTGGATGTCTAACTAAATCCAGAAATGGCCACGTTTTGATGTTTCTGTCTTATGTCTTGAAAATCTCCTGTAGTAGCAACTTTGATGACTCACTGAGCAACTGTTTGTTAAAACAGTCCCCATGCTCCAGCCCCACTGAGTAAGAAGTAGGAAAACCCAGTTCCTGCTCCCGGTTATGTGGTCACACCTTGTCCCTACATGGTCATCATTGCAGGAACCAGGTGCCCTTCTCAAGCTCAATAAATTTATCCACCAGTTTTTTTTTTTAATTTACTTATTTCATATATTTAAGACAGGGTCTACAGGGTCTCACTACATAAATTGGACTCACAGTGATCCTCTTGTTTTCAGCCCCCCAAGTGCTGGGATTACAGTCATGTGCCACCACACCCAGTCTCAATTACCGTCTCATTGCGCTGCGAGGGGGCGGGCAGCTCGGCATGCCGTGATTGAACCCCAGTCCTTGCACCTTCCTAAGCAGGCGTTGTAATCCACTGAGCTATCTTGCCATCCCTTCCAGCAGTTTTTTAAATAGAAGATTATTTTAAATAGAATGATTTAGATTTTACCTTCATGCTCTGTGTATGTAAACAGTATTCATTTATTATCTTTGTCCTCTTCTGCATGTTCCAGCTTCTTTCTGGCAGTTCTTCTGATTTCCCTGTGAACTCGTCTGATTGCCTCAGAACTGAATTACAAATCAGTGAAACTCCGCATAGCACATGAAGAGTCTGGAAGAGTTCACAAAGGAAAGCATTTTGATGAACTCTTCAAATTCCTTAGAGTCCAATGGCCAAAGATGTGGAGGAAAACAAAGAACTACATGTGGGCTTAAAAAAGGATAGAGGTGATACAAATTTTTCTGTAAAATCCTTTGAAGAATCTGATGAACTGCTATTGAAAGGTCCAAAGTCTTTATGACTAAAAATTGACATAGGTCCACATAGCTAGAGCTGAAAGAAATCATGCTGGGCCTAAATGTAGTTGGCTGCCTATGATAAACCAAGTTGTTAACTAAAAAACGAAAAATGTGACCCGACTGTAGGAGATAATCCTCCTAGAAGTTAAGAAGATGGCTCATCTGGTGCCTATACTAGTAGGCAAACCCACAGAGACAGGAAGTACATTGTAGTTGTATAAGACAAAAGGGAAATCAGAAGTTATGGCCTGATGCATGGTGAGTGTCAGCGTGGGAAGAAAATAAAGATATGAGAGATGGAGGAAGATGACACCAACCGTAGGAATGTTCTTAATGCCATCGAACTGTATGTTTAAAAATCATTAACTTGGTAAATTTTGTGTTATTTATACTTCATCATAATAAAAAAATGGAAGCCAGGCAAGAGAAAAAAGCAGAATGGACTGTCCACATTAGTGCAGTCTGCCTTGTACCCTAAACTATAATTTACCCATATGAAACTGTGACTTGGCTTCTTCATATATAAATTGTTAATCATAGTGCCAAATTCAGTGTTGCTTGAACAGATCAAATAAATTCTTTGCTGTGAGGAGAAAAAAGAATGCAGTTCATCTGAATGTTCAGTAAATGTTAGCTATTATTATTGAATCTTTCCCGAGCATTTCAAACTACTGTTTATTGCTATGATTAAAAATAGTCCATGCTTCCAATAAGTCTTTGAGAGCTTGCTCTAATTAACATATTAGATATAATTGTCTCTTTGAAAATAATAATATACCATACGAAACAATTCTTTTTGAATAGTATTCTGTCCTCCGCTGTTTCCTAGCCACTTTAATGAATTTAGTTAGGATAGGGTCAAAAAATCAAAGCAAAGTTTTTGTTAGCTAGCAGCTTTCTACTGACTCAGGCATAGTTTGTTGCTGTTGTTGTTTTGTTTTGTTTTGTTTGTTTGTTTATTTGTTTGTCTTTTTGAGACAGGGTGTTGTTATGCAGTTCAGACTGGCCTTTTGCTCACTTTTGTAGCCCAGACTGGTCTCGAACTTGCATCAATCTTCCAAGTGCCTCCCAAGTCCTGGGATTACAGGTGTTTGCCACCACGCCCGGCTTCAGGCACAGTTTTATTGGTGCAAAAAAAGATGGATTGCAAGTGAAATGACCTAAAGAATCCTTGAGCATATCTTGTAAGGACTCAATTGTTCCCTGGGTTATCAGAATTTGATATTCTAAAATAAGAAGTAATTTTCAAGAAAAATATAGATCAGTAAAGTTGATTACACATCTTTAAACATATGCTAGTACAAAATATTGCACATGGTACTCTGAGAGAAGTTAGGATGCCTGCACCTGTCCTCACAGAGATTGCTGCCATGAAGAATAGCCAATCTCCTCAGCTCTTCTTCTAGGCAATTCTGATTAAGCATGAGGACAACTGGAATTTTTTCTAATCTTTAAGATACATTTAGTTGAAGCACTATGTCTTATACTATCACTTAAAGAATATATTTTCCCTTATGCACTTGATACTTGAGGACAATGAATTCAAAAATTACTGGTTAAAAAAAAAAGGCCTGTAATTGACTGCTCAGGGAAACTGTGCAAAGTCCCTTCAAAATTCCCACCAGGAGCAGGAAAGAAATGGATCCAGACATAGTCAGAAACCTTCCCAAGCTTATGCCCCTGGAATTCAAATTAGTAAGACTCCTTTAAGCTACTTCTCAGCTCTTAATTTAAATATAGGAAGTGTTTCCTTAGGCTCTACCAAACCTTGGCCAAGCAAACCCTGTTTCCTGAAATTAAATAAAAGAAACTCTTCCCTCAGGACACTGAACCTCATAATAAGGTAATTCATTAGAGTGTTCATGCAAATTCAAAATACACCTGGAAAAGAGCAAATGTCTTCTTCATGAAGGGCAGCTCCTGGAAGTGCTGACTGGAGCCACGACTGGCTTTTTCTTGAGTTTGACCTTTGTGGAATATAGCGCTCCAGAAAGAGCCGACAAGACCACCACTCATTCTGACAACAAAATCAAGCACAAGGTAACTAAAACTAAATAAATCATTTTCCTAAATGAATACTTTTGTTAGGGTTACTTGCTTTTTAACAGTTTTATTTTCATTTGTGAACATAAAGCTCTGCCTTCCACAATGTAATTCTCTCTCTGCTCTTTGCACCTCTGAAGATTTAGAGTGGGAAAATCTCCTAAACTTCTCAATGTGGACATTTTGACCCATCAGGGCAGCTGGGAGCTTAATACCAAAACCCACTACTCAAATGTCTGACAGGGAAGGCGAGTGAGGAAAAATATGCTTCAAAAACATTTTTTATTGTCCAAGAACACAAAGCAGAGCACTTTTCAATCTCTTGCCACCTCTCTGTAAATTTACATCACCTCACTAAATTTGATAGCTAAATAGTGTTCTGACAGTGTTGTTGAGACTTGTGTCAGATTTAGAAATGTTATTGTTAAGGCTTACTTTGATGGTGAGATTTTCGAAGCCTATTTCCCTGCTAAACAAATGTATTATAGAGTGATGGATAACAGAGATTCAACGGATTACAATGAGAGATCAAGGAGTTCACCTGCAATATCTATCGCATTGACAGCCGACTTTATTGAAGTTTCACAATATTAACTGCCTCTCTGTGGACTGGCTTAGCAGGATAGGTGATTATCAATTTATCACCAGTCAAAACGCAAATTGCTTCCTGTGCAGTATCTGTGGCATTATCATGTACCTTGAATTCGATCAAAATGATCTGACTACAATGATTCTTTTCTTGCATACTTAGCTATTTTATTTTCATTGGTACATTTAAGATATATATGATGATCACATTCATCATAGGGAATTTGTACCTGTACATGATATATCTGCCCCTTCTTATTTCCCATTCCCCTCCCCTCCCTTTAACCACTTTTCCCCTCCTTATTTACAAAAGCTTTATTTCCATTTTTTCCTTGTATTGTCTTTTTTATTTGTCTCTTCCTCTCCTCTCTTGTTCCCCTTCTCATTTGAACATTTTTTCCCATTTTCCAATATCTGTCATACACTTTGATCCTTAGTTATCCTTTCGGCTTCATACACCAGAGAAACAATGCTGTATTCACGCATGTGTGTCTGATTTATTTCACTTAAAGGTCTGGTCTCAGTGTATATCCATTTAGAAAGAAACGCCTCAAGCTTATCCTTTTTTATGACAGAGTAGTATTCTATTGCAGAAAAAAATAATCACATCTTCTTTATCCGTTTACCAGATGATGGGCCTTTGGGCTGTTTCCAAGATTTAGCTTTTATAAACTATGCCACTATATTAAGTTTTTTAATCCCACACTATTTGCTGATTCTATCCTTTACCAAAATCTAAACTTTTCTACAGTTTGAGTTCCATTGAGTGTGACTGCAGCTAATATTTGTTAAATGTATGAATTGGCAGGCCTTAGTTTTTGTCTGATCCAAGCAGAATAAATAACTCTGCCAGCAAGTAATTACTGACAGCTTACTCTATCTTTGGTGCCATTTTAAAGAATTTTCATGCACCAATTCATTTAATCTTCTTAATGATCCTATGGAAAAAAATACTATTTTTTCTATTATAAAGGTGACAATTCATGAACTGAAATATTAAGTCATCTGTTCAAGACTACTCAGCCTGTAAGCTGGGCCCAAGCAGAGGACTGAGAACCTCACAAGCTCTGGTTTCCAGCTTCTTTGCATTCAGACACAGACTGGATTTTCTCTGCCCCCATTCTAGCTGCCTACCATCTTACAGCATGATGCTTCTAGAAGACCAGGTCAGGCCAGCAAGATGGATCAGCGGTCTAAAGTGCCTGCTTAGGCAAGCTTGGGCAACCACAGGGACTGCAGTTCAATCCCCGGCACCACATGCTGCACCAGCCCCACCCACAGGCAGGCTGAGCCAGCAATAATAATAATTATTATTGTTGTTGTTGTTATTGTTATTATTATTATTATTATTATAGAAGACCGTGTGATCTAAAGCAGAGGTGGCAACCGTTCAGATCTTTCAGTGACAACAGCCTGCCGCAGCATGCGCGCCTGAGTTTTGCCATCCCTAGCAGAGTCTTAACAATTTTTCATATAAACTGTCTAGTGTTCAATTAGAAGATTGCCCAATATATCAAGAAAAAGGATTTTTAAAAATTTATAACATAAACATGCCCACAGTTCATCTAAATAATGGTGTTATTATGTATGGATTAATATGTTTACAATATAGATGACAAAGTATTTTCTCCTGAAAAACTGAATCTTTTTTAAAAGTAGAAATCTTAGAACTGACAAGCATCATAAAGAATCCAACAGATAAGTTTAATAGATTAAGTACAGGCAAAAACAATTAGTAACATAGGATAGTACTATAGAAAGTACAGAAACTGAACCATGAAGGAAAAAATATTAACAAAAAAATATGCTAGAGTGCAAGTAACATATGGAAGG
>PVKN010043017.1:0-10314 GCA_004027915.1 Capromys pilorides | reverse complement strand
ATGAGAGATTCTTTTTTTATCTAGATAAAAAACGTTAGGAAAAGTGTGTCCATACTTAATATATACAGATTCTTGTCAGTGTTCTCTTAATAATATAATATAGGAACTATTTATTTAGCATTCCCATTATTAGGCATTATAGTTATTTAGAGATGATTTAAATTTCAGAAGGATGTGCATAAATTATGTACAAATACCATGTCATTTTATTCAAAGAATTTGTATATTCACAGATGGTGCCACTCACAGAAAGTTCTAGAACCACAAGATACTGAGGGACAACTCTATAGTTTTTGTTTGCCTCAATCCAAGGAGTGCATTTTTGGCCAAAGAAAATAAATATTAGAGTTTACTAGGAAGCTTTGCTTTCCTCATCACAAAATGGGAATGACAATACCAACCTCACTAGCATACTAGAAAGGGGAAAGAAGAAAGAAGAAGTAGGGTATCCAGCTGGGCCAGCCGTACAGTGGTGTCCTGCCCACTGTAGCTGAATCAGAACTTAGCGGAATGAGGCAGTGGCAAGATGAGGAAAGTGCGTCTCATGAGGGAGAGCATACAGTGTGCTAGCATGTGCGATGTGAAGTCAGGGGGGTGCATTTGTGTCTCAGCTTGGCTACTTCTCAGATTCATGATAGTTCTATCTGGGAAAAAATCAGAGCTTTGAGGATTAAAATGCTACAGTACAGTGATTATGGCGATGTTGTGCACAAGTTTATCATGGACACATGGAAAATTCATATAAAATTAAATATTCATCCTTACGTATAGTATTTATATCATGGTCAACAGCAGCAAAAAGACAACTATATGACCAGTAAATATATATATATCTCACAAAATATAATGACTTTTTTTTTCCTTGATGTACCAGGGATTGATTGAACTCGGAAACTTCTGCTTGCCAGGCAGGGGCTTATGCCACTGAGCTATATCTCTGGCCCTACTATAATGTCTTTTTATTTAAAATTGTATTTCAGCATAAGATACATTGCCATTAATCCTTGAAACACTTCCCTTTGCTTTTGACACCCTCATTCCATTGTTGTTGCCACTTTCGGAGGCATTGCTGGAAGTCTTCTTTCATGAGGGTCAGGTTGTGCTGTTGTGGCTGCCTCGATGTCCTGAACCAATTTAAAGCACTTACCTTTCATGGATATTTTGACTGTGGGTCAGAGTCAGCATTCTCACTGTGACAGAGTTGGTGAATAAGAAGATAGGGAAATACCATAATTTTTTTAACCAGAGTGTTTTCATTGGACAGAAATGGTCAAAAACTTTTGATCACTGAAAGGTGATCTAAAAATACGGTGAATGCTTAAATAAAAGATTGGTTACAGTACAAGACACATGGCCACAAGTCTTCCTCCATATGCTCAAGATACCCCCTCCCTTAGTTCAAATACCCTTTTCCGTTATTCTTGGGAAGGTATCTTACTACAGCATGTTTTGTAGGGTGTAACTATTCACTGTAGCTTTTGACCACCCCTTGTACATAAGGGGTAAGTGGGAGAGTGATCAGAGTCTGCTAGCTGTTCATTTTCTCAGGTTTCAGGCAGGAGCTGAGGTTCACAGGCAGGAATGGACCTCGTCACGTGTGCTAGGCAGAATAAGTCAGTGTAAGTTGGCTGGGAGAAAAGGTGTGTGTTACATGGGAGTGATAGTACGGGAAAGCTGGGTGATAAGAAAATATGAGGAGGCTACAAAGAATGAGAGGGCTAACTTTAACATTTCAAACCTTACCCTAAATTTGTACCCACTTTCTCCCTGTTATCACTAGTCAGCATTCCCCTTCCTCCTGAGCACATTCCCAGTTGCACTGCTAGCTGCAGATGGAGATAGTTACCTTCAGTTTATTCCAGACAGCTTTTCAATGGATGTAAATAGGGCCGGCCAAATAGCTCAGCGAGTTAAAGTGCCTACAAGCAGTTGTAAGGGATGGGGGTTTGATCCAGGGCTCACTAAGAGGGTGATTGAGACTGGGTGTGGTGACACGTGCCAGTAATCCCAGTTCTTAGGAGGCTATAAACAGGCAGATCACTAGGAGTCTGATCTAGTAGTGAGACCCTGAACATCCTGTCGGTCCTTCCCTAAAATACAAACAAACAAACAAAAAAATGGATGTAAATAGTGGACATGAAATGATGTAGAGAATCAAATGGTGCTAAGCTTCCTTCCCTCATTCCTTTTGTGAAAGGACTGCATGTGTCATTTCCCTACCCGCATTTCCATTGTCTGGATTTTCCTTCTTCACGTGGGTCTCTACTAATGATCACCATGATCTTGATGGTAATGGTGACAGGATAAGGACATCATAAATTTTATTGAGGGCCTTTTTCACGGGCCAGCTGCTATGCTAAGTATCTCTACTTATTTTCTCAGCTAAATCCGACAGTAACTCAGTGTTAGGAACTGTTACTGTCCCTATCATATTAAAGAAGCTATTTAGTCTCAAAGAGGCTAAGTTCCTGTGTTGAGGTTAATACCAAGGCTGTGGATTGCAATTCAAATCTTGGAGCTTGCAATCTTAAACTGCTACTGAAATGACAAAAGGCCATAAGTCTGGCTTCTAACAAAGGGCATATAGTATAATTTAGGCATTCCTAATGAAACGTCACTGGTAATGATGTGCATATAGTTTGTTTCTAGAGAGACAGCTCCATGATCTCTGTTCTTTTGCATTTAATCTTTGGTTCATTGCAATGCAGAAATATGATGTTAGTCTCTTTAGGATATTCTGGCTGGCTTTGGTTGGAATATCCCTTTTGTTTTCACTTAATGTTTGTTTGATGTCTTCAAGCTTAATGATACAGAACTAGAGAAAACATAATAATATTTATTTTGTGATTTCTAGAGCTAATTAATCACTTCTTTTGCAACTAGCCTATGATATTTTTAGGAACAGTGTGGTTAATGCTACAATATGAGCACAGTGAAGTGTTTTGTGTATTTATGTATGTTTTGTTTCCTTATGGCTAAAGTCTTCTTAAGATACCAGACCAAAGTTGAAAAATGGCTCATGTTGCCCAGCTGAAGGACAATGAAGTTTTTATGGCCTTTGCCTCCTATACAACAATTATTCTTGCAAAAATGATGTTTATGAGTGTTGCAACTGGATTCTTGAGAGTGACAAAAAAGGTAAGCAGACTTAAGTGTTGAAATTCTGGCACTTACTTCCCTCCTTGTGTGTGTGCATGTGTGTCTCTGTCTCTCTCTGTCTCTGTCTCTCTCTGTCTCTCTCTCTCTCTATTTCTTTCTTTCCCAACAGCACACTGCTGTGCTGAGTGCCACAAGAAGTGTAGAATCATGTGGTGCAGAAGGAGACAATATATTTAGAGATATTTGCTTTCACTGAGGAACTAATTTCTTATTACTTTTTGGCATTTGCCTTTTCTCATGCTCCTTAGTAGACATGATTTATGGTATATTAAGGCTTTGCTCATGCTCAATTTCATTTTAAGGGTGTTTTCTGTGGTTTTGGAGTTCTTTTAGTCAATTAAACTTTACTGCTGTTTCTTGCTCTGTTTATAGGTCAAGGGCATACTCTGCAGGATGGGGGGAAGAAAAGAAAAAGATTAAAAAAGACAGAAAGACATGAACAAACACATAAAGAAAAGGACAGGCAAGCTGACAGTTAAAGTCCTTCTTACAGTAGAGCCTCTCAGGATTGGAAGAGGCCAGTCATTGAGTCAATTCCTTAAGTAGATGATGAGTGTTTCTACCTAGTATTTTGAGAATGACATTTTCAAAATTCGAAGGTATGGGAAAGATAGCAGAAAGATTTAGAAGCATATACTCTGTGTTTTAGCAGGGTGTGAGACACAGTGTGTCCAGAAAGAGGGTAGAGCAGGGCTCTAGACAAAGCTTAAGAATTTTACTGGTTCACTTTGCCTATTCCACCTCTTTCTGGTTTACATTTTTCTTCTTTTTTTTTTTTTTTTTCAGTTTTAGTTCCTGCTCTGAGTTTTTGTCAATGAGAGCATTGCTTTTACATGGAGCTAACAGTCCCCTCTAAGGTGTTTTCTTGTTTCTGTCTTGAAGTATAGAGGACGTGCATTGACAGTTAGTGCAGAGACCTCTCCTCCTGACAGCTGTGATGAGGCCACCACCTATTGTAGCAATAGACACAGAACTGGTTGCCCATCACAGGTCCAAACCCTCTTCTAGAAACAGAAAGGCAGCATGAAAATTAGATACCTAGTCTTATAAGAAAAGAAGCAAGGAAATCCAATTTGTAGAGTGCAAGGAGCTGCAAGGCCATGGTGTCATTCTGTGTTCTTTTTGGCATTCTCAGGTGCAGAGGAACTGAAACTACAGACGATTAGTAGCAGCCCAAGTGACTTTGGGCTGCTTCTACAAAATATCAGAGACTAGGTTGCTTACATAAGGTTTATTCCTTCTGGTTCTGGAGATAGGCGAGTCCAAAGTCAAGATGCCATTATTCTAGGGTCCGGTGAGGGCTGGGTTCCTTGTTTGCATATAGCATCTTCCTTGGTGCTAATGGTGGAGGGGACATCTTTGTTCTTTGTCCTTTGTCTCTTTTTATAAGGCCACTAGTCCACTAGCAATAGTAGTCTGAGAGTGAAAGTTTTATCTCAGAGGATCCCAAAAAGCAGGTACATCTGCCTGGTCAACAATGCAATCAAGGAGATGAGGAGTGGTGAAGGCAAGAGAAGCTTTACTCTAGGTCATGCTAGGAAGAGAGAGGTGTTGAGGAGCCAACAGGAACTTTGAGGTTTTTTAGAAAAGGGAAGCAAAGGTAAGGGTTGGAAGTTTGCAAGACTAAGGAGTTTGCATAACTGGCGGGGCAAGTAAATCTGCTCAAACTGGTCTGGTTGATCCATATCTCAAAACCTGCTCTGCCAGTTTCTGAGGAGGCCATCAGCCCCTCAAGGAGCAATAAGGCTCCCATTGGTATGGAATGCTGACTGCTCCCAGGGAAATCTCTTGGGGTGACCTGCCTGCAGAGCTCAGCATTGCATAGTGGGGAGTTATGACCCCTCTTCGTAAAGGTTTGTATGGCTCAGGCTGTTCAAGAAAGGCAAGGTGAATGCAGGACAGAAAGGCTCAAGAGGCCAAAAGATGTTAGCAGCAAATCGACTCAGAGAGGGCCGAGTGGAGTTAGTCCAGGGCCTGTATCCTGCTTCCATCCCATTGATGAGGGTGCTGCCACGTGACCTAGCACCTTCCAAAGGCCCCTCCTCCAGCCTCATCACTTGGGGTTAGACTTTCATATATGCATTTCGTGAGATTTCAGACATTCAGCCAAAGCCATGGTTCACCCAAGGTTACCTGCCAGCAAAGGTTGAAGCTTAGTTTCAAATTCAGATTGATAGAAGCCCCAATCCCAGGCACTTGCCATTGTAGTTCATTTCTTTATTCACACTATGTGTGCTGAACATTTAATGTGGCCCTGGCGTTTACTTAGAGGACACTGTAATGAACCTGCCAGGCCTGTCCTGAGCCCAAGAGTGAGGGCTGCATCTGAGCCCATCACGTCTCATCCATATCTTTATCAGGATTCATTGCTCATATCATTTTAAGAAAAAAAATTACAATATTTATGAGACCTTTTTCAAGCTTCAATTAAAATTAATTTAGTAGTTTTTCCTGTGTTATAAATTATTAAACAGTCAGGCATGCTTAAATATTTTTAAATGCATATTTCTAGTTTCTAGGGATAGGAAATCATTTCAAACAGCATAATAATTACAGAAAGAAATACATGAACACAGGCCTTAGAACATACACTTGTTATTCATGGTAATACAATTCAGCTTCTTAAATTTCACTGTATTATTCAATTCAAAATTTTATGCAATTCTGAAAAAAGAAAGAAATATCCATGTCTTTTTTTTTTTTTTGGTGGGACCAGGTTCGAACTCATGACATTGCACTTGCCAGGCAGGCACTTGTGCCATGGAGCTAGCTCCCTGGCCCCCATCCATGTCTTAGCCAAGTATCCTTAGCCTTTTATGCTTCTTTCCAGTCCTATCACAGCTTTGGGAAGTAAATGTGGCTTAGAATTCTGTACCCTTCCCACGATCACTTCCTTTTCATCATTATTATTATTTTTTAATGCTAGTTTGTGCAGAAGTTCTTACTTTTGCTTATTTTTAAGCATTTTTTGCATCATTAATAAAGTTTAAAGTTAACACTCTGGGTGTTCTCTTTCTGTCTTGTGTTTGAATTATTGTTCTGATTTTTTTTTCTGCAAAGGCCCATTTCAATGCCCTTGTTTCTGTCATAGCAATGCAAATAACTTCTTAGGTAGAATACCTGCACGTTGCTTAGTGTTTTTTCTTGGTGCATGGAACAGGTTTTTGCCAATCCAGAAGACGCTTCAGGCTTTGGCAAAGAGAATGCAAAGAAGTTTATTCGAACAGATGAGACTGTGGAGCGCGTTCGAAGGTAAACCATTGTCTGTGGAAATTACTTACTTTGCTTTTGATCAGGGATTTCAGGAAAGAGGCTGGGTTTGGGAAAAGACAGAAGAAGGTTCATTGCCTTACCTGCTGCACTTGATAAGTACAGAAAGTTAGGGACCTGGGCGTCTCCAGGTATCACTACAGTTATACTTTTGGCCAAGTTTCAATTTTGTTTTGCTTTTCTCTGGGCCTTCTTGGTTAATAAGTACACTCTGTATGGGAATAAAGCAACAGCGAGGATAGGTAAGGGGTAAAAGAAGATTTGTGCATTGCTGTCATCTTTCCCTGGAGGTTAGACTGCAACTCTTGAAATAGGTTCAAGAACTTGGTGTTCTTGCATAAGACTCAAAATGTGAAAGTTGACCATGGTTAGAGAAGTAGGGAAATCCCCCTCTGTCTCTGTCTGTCTCTCACTCTCTCTCTCTTTCTTTCTTTTTTTTTTTTTTTTCATTTTTGTACAGCGTCTACAGGGCCTACAGGGCCTACAGGGTCCCACAGGGTCCCACAGGGTCCCACAGGGTCCCACTATGTAGTGGTCCTCCTGTTTCCAGCCTCCCAAGGGCTGGGATTACAGGCGTGTGCCACCAGTCTCAATGGCCGTCTCAGTGTGCCTGAGGGCCTGGGCTGGCATGGCAGTCTGTCTTTCTTAGAGATACTGTGGTTAATACTCTGGGAAGTCACTGGACAAAGAAAATCAGTACACAACAGTGCAGTCTTCTAACAGTACAGTTAATATACTTTTTAAAAATGACTTTAAATTCTAGTTCTAGAGGTCTTTTTCTTAATACTTGTCATAAAATCATATAATGTACAACTGTTGATGCAAATGTTTCACGGTCAATCCAGTAGTCTTTTTCTAACCTAGGAAATATCAAAGTTATATATCATCTTCTCATTTATTGTCCTCTAATGCTAATTGAAACTGTGGTACAGTTCTGGACAGCGAAATAAAGGCAAAGAGAAAAGAAATTCATTTCTGTAACCGAGGCGTCAGCCAAAACCTCAGGTAGTATTTGCGCCATCCCTGCAGAAGTGTGCAGCTCCTTCCAGTGTTCAGGCAGAGTCCCTTATGGCCCAGGTACCTGGCTCCACGACGAACTCCAAGTAGGAGTTCATCCTGGGGTGCGTGTTTCCAGAGCCTAACGTTGTTATGCTCAATGCCAGTGTAGCCCCTCCATCTCTTCCCTCTGTAACTCAGTGAGAAAAGGTGAGTAAACTGGATGTGGCTGAGTTGAAATGCAGAATTCATAGTGTGGCCACACAGACATCAGTGCTGTGCTAGACGTCTCGGTGGACCACACCCCCCAACATCCTCTGAGGAATTTGCTCTGTGCCTTTTATATCTCAAGTAGTGTTCATTCTTATAGCATTTGGGAGGCCCATCTCTAACCCATATATGCTACTGCGTTTCAGCACTGATATTAAATTTACTTCTTACTTATGCAAAGTAGGTGTACCCTCCCACACTCTTTATCGAGCAAGTTTGTTTGTTTGTTTGTTTTTTAATCTGAGAATATTGGGCTGGCAAGATGGCTCAACAGTCTGCTTAAGAAAGTTTAGGTAACTGCAGGGACTGCGATTCGATCCCTGGTACCACATGCTGTGCCAGTGCCACCACTAGGGCAGGCTGAGCCAGCCATTAAAAAAAAAAAAAAAATCTAAGAATATATCTGTGTTCAGTACTTAGAGACAAGTGCTAATGTCTGGTTCTGCTTTGCTGTCTAATTCCGCAGGCATCCTGTGTAAGTCTGCCAGCCTGGAAAATGGGTTGTGCTGAGAATAGTGATCTAAAACGTTTCAGGGCTGGGGAGATAGCTCAGTGCACTAAGCTCCTGCATAGGCAAGTGTAGGGACTGGGGCTCGATCCCCAATAAAGCATGAGTGCCGGCCCTTCCCCCGGGCATGCTGTCTGTGGCTGAGTCTGGGTGTGGTGACACATGCCTGTAATCTCAGCACTAGGAAGGCTGAAAACAGGAGGCACACCATGAGTCCTAGTTGCTCAGTGAGCCCCTGTACCAAGTACATGAAAAAAATAAATAAAAATAAAAATAAAAATAAATGAAATCATTTCAAAACAAAGAAATCAATGTGAAAATCTCAAAGAGTGTTAAAGGAAAAGCTAGCCAGGTTATGATGGGAAAGAATATAAATTAGGAAAGATCATCAAAGCTTTAGAGATTTTAAACAACTTAAAACATTTTACTATATCTTTTCTGCTCTTCTCTCTGAGAACAGCCAGCCAGCTGCACTATGCTAAGCATGACCCTCTTCAGTAATCAGAAAATTGCTGGGAACTGAAAAGTGATAGCAGTTAGATCCCTGGTTGCTTTAGTGAGGTGGAAAGATACAAGTAACTTACCAAGGAAAGCGTAGCAAAAGGCATTTGGGAGAATTGGACTTCTCTCCAGTATCCTTTCGAGAACCAAATTTCAGCTCCATTCCAATGGGACTGTGCCTCTAAAAGCGAAAACTATAACCTGAAGTTGATCCTCTAGTGAGGCCACAGATATGTTGATAAGAACAATTGACCTTAGTTGTCAAAGGTCTGAGAGAGGAGGTGCAGTGCCTTGTGAGCAGCGCCCCCTGGTGACAAAATAGTGGGCTCTCGGGGTGGCAGGTGGGAATGTCTTCCAGCAGTGCAAGGCGTTCAGTTTCCAGCAGTTTTTCAGAATTTATTGGTCACATCATAAAAGTTCCCATTAACCACAGACTTTTAGAGATAATTTTTCAGAGAGATCTGTGATGTTTCTTTTCCACTTTTGATGCAAACTGTCTCCCTTTCTATACCATATTTAAATGGTGGGGACCACAAATAAAGTGAAAGAGCAACAACGGAGCTACAAATAAAGCAAAAGATGTGTTTTGGAGAATGCTATGTTGAAAAAAATGGGTATTTACAATAAGGAATGATTAGAAGCTCAAAGCAATATGTTTTGAGATATGCAGATGTGTGACATGGACTCAATTATTCTAGTTCTAGGCAGACAGAAGTCAATGATGATTAGAAAGTACTTTACATATTTATTTAATCATTTTTCATTTTGGTTCAAGAATAGATGACCTAAGCATTGAACTGAAGAACAAAGCATTTATTGAAAGGCTCTTGTGTGTCACTGTCACAGCTTCTTTTGGGATGTTATTTAAGAGCGTCTTTGTTTTATAATGTCCCCTATGAGAGTCAGGCCAGGTACATATGGTAACTAACTATAGAAAGTCATGTGAAGCCATGTGGCACTAGATCTGACAGGGCGGGGAACACACGCCTACATTTCCTGAAGTATTTAGGGACACTTCATAAAGGAAGAACTTAAATATGATTTAAAAGAGAAAGAAGAGAAAAAAAGCATCAATTCTAGAAAATATCTTTGCGGGGTTTTGGGGGTACACGGTGATGTGCTGGAGTGAGAGCTTTGGCTGAGACAAGAGAGTCCGTAGAAGTGTTGAGCTCCCTCAGTAGTGGGCCAGCTCTTGATAGTTCTTAAATACCCAATTTTGGTTGCAACAGAAGCCAGGGTCTTAGCCTTTCTGATTCGAAAGGTGAAGTGTGACAATGGCGCCATGAGCGCAGAGCTCTGAGATGGCCTGCCCCAGAGCAGGCGTGTGCCAGGTGAGAGAGAAAAGTGGTGGTGAGGACTCAGAGAAAAAGGAGACCTCATCGAAAGCAGTTGCTCAGGAAGACTGCTGTCTTCCGGGCCACAGATGCTGGCAGCTGGGGCCAAGATGAGGGTGTCTGCCATTTGGATAGAGGAGATTAAGTAGAAGTGAGATTGGGAATGACAGCGGAAGCTCCTAGGGGGAGCTGGGCAAGTGCAGGTCTGGGGCACAGCTTAGTGTGCGCTCTGCAGGTATGTGGAGATCAGGCCTTTCTACAAGCTCTCTACAAGAG
>PVKN010043016.1:0-10301 GCA_004027915.1 Capromys pilorides | reverse complement strand
TTCTTCTTCTTCTTCTTCTTCTTCTTCTTCTTCTTCTTCTTCTTCTTCTTCTCCTTCTCCTTCTCCTTCTCCTTCTCCTTCTCCTTCTCCTTCTCCTTCTCCTTCTCCTTCTCCTTCTCCTTCTTCTTCTTCCTCTTCCTCTTCTTCTTTTTGCCTGGTAACCAGCTGTTTTTATCACACTATTTCTACTGTATAATTTCAAGACTGGTGTATTGATGCCCTTTGTCTTATTTTTGTTACTCAGAATAGTTTTTGCTCTTCTAGGTCTCTTCCAGCTTCAACTGAAGCTTTTAAATATTTTCTCTGGTTCTAAGAGTTATGTTAATGGTATTTTGATTGAGACTGCATAAAATCTACACAAAAATTAGGGGAGTATAGCCATTTTCACTGCATTGGTTATTCCTACCCAAAAGAAAGGAATATCTTTCTACTTTTTAGATATACTATTTGGTCTCATTTTCAAAGTACTGTTTTTGCAATGTAGATATCTTTTACTTCCTTCATTATGTTCATTCCAAAGGATTTTTTAAAATGCTATTTTAAGGGGATTTTTAAAAAAATCTATTTTCTTTTTTGGTACTTGGAATAAAATTCAGGGCCTTGTGCTTGCCAGCAGGCACTACCCTACATCCTAGTCCTTGAGGCAATTGTAAAAGGTATTGTTACCCTAACTTTTCTCTCAGTGAGTTTGTTCTTTCTGTATATAGCACTACTGATATTTGAGTGTTGACTCTGTATCCAACTATATTAATGAATTCACTTATCAAATCTACAGATTTTTGAAGTAGTTTTTGCAATCTTTTATGTCGAGTTTCATGATTGGCCAACAATGATAATTTAACTTCCTCTATTAATGTCTTTATTCTTTTTATTTTTAATCATATCTAATTATTCTAGCTAATGCTTCCAGAACTATATTTAATAGGAATGGTGATAGTGGGCACCTGTTTTTTTCTGAGTTTTCCATTGTATTTGAATAAAGTGTCTCACTGTATGTATTTATGATCTTTTAGATTTCTGAAATAGTGGCTATGATTTCTCCCTTCATTCTGAATTGCATGAATTTGAGTTTTCTTTCTTGCTTTTCATGAGATTGCTTAACTATCAATTTTACATAATATCTCAAAGAACCATTTCTTTGATTCATTGATTCTTTTTTTAATTTTATTTATTTATTTATTTGTTTGCTTGTTGTGCTTGTTTGTTTCTTTATTTATTCATTTTGTGGCTGGCTCAGCCTGCCCTGGTGGTGGTGCTGGCACAGCATGTGGTGCCGGGGATCGAACTGCAGTCCCCGCAGTTGCCTGAGCCCTCCTAAGCAGGCGCTTTAGACCACTGAACCATCTCGCCGGCCCCGATTCATTGATTCTTGTTAGTGTTTTCTTAGTCTCAATTGCAGGAGCTCACGACCTCATTATTGTTGAGGATGGCTGTGCTATTTTTCAGTAAAGCTCTAGGTCTTAATTTGAGCATTATGTCCTGGATCTAGTTTAGATTCCTCAGCATGCGAGCACAGATTCTTCATTCTACTAGCACAGATTTTCTAGCTTGAACCACTGACCTTTGTGTTTTACCAATGCAGCTCAATGAAACATGCCTGCATGAGGCAATGTCATGTCTTCTAGGCCTGCAGTTGGATGTATGGGTGATAACTTTATGGGCTCTAGATCTACAGCTGGACTCATGAAGGATATTATCATGGGATCTAGGTATTCAGCTATATTTTTGTCCTTCGGTGTATGGATAGATTTTCTGCACTCTCTTTTTATATATGACTCTTTGGCTGAATATTTCAAAAAGCCTTATTAGTTATATGTCTAGTATTGATCATATGGTTCTCTTGCAAAATCCCAAATCATGACAGTACTAGACTATGATGATGGTTATGACTCCCCACAATAATAGTGTTTTTATAGACATGCAAAAAACTGACTACCAACAAGTATGAAATCCTACCTCAAGTAGTGCAATTATAACAATAATGTCAACCATACCTTAGAAACTGACTGTCTTAGTGACTCTTCGCTTGTTGCTGGGACAAACACCTGACACTCAAAATGAGGGCAGGAAAATATATTGATCAGGGTTTTACTTAGAGGAACAGAACATACACAATATAAGGAGTGAATATTAACACAAAATATACAATATATAAGGAATTATAAGATTGGCTTACAATAGACAGAGTCAGATGAGGAAGTGTGCAGAGGGTATCTGCACATCTCAGACTGAAGAATTCCATCTCGAGGTCTGAAACTCACTGCAGTACTCCATGTAAGTCTCTATCCATTGGCCAATGGGTCTGCAATAGAAGACTGTGATGGATGCTGAAGAGTCTGCGACAGAAGGCCAAAGATCCAAGCTGGAGGCTGAAGAGTCTGCGCTGTAAGCCAGAAGATGAAGTCCAGGTCAAATGCGAAGACTGAAGCTCCTCCAAAGAAGTGAAGTCTTGACTCCTTCCTCAGCTGCTTTATGAAGTCTCTTTGTGCTGAGTCACTCTGACATGGGCCCATTGTGCTGTAGGGTGAAACCAATCATACTCCAGGACGGGCCCTTGATTTCGCTCTAGGGAGGAGCCAACCATATCCTAGGCAGGCCCTGGTCACACTCCAGGGAGGAACCCATTGTATCCCAGGGCAGGACCCCCACCAACAGGGAACTGGGCTGCTGAGTTATCCAGCCAAGTTGACGCAGTGTATGAACCACTATAGAAAGGTTTATTTAGCTCACAGTTACTGGAGATTTCAGTGCATATTCAGTTGGATCCAAGGCAGAGAGGCACATGGCAGAAAATAACCTTTCATGGCTGCGGGCAAGAACATGAGAGAGAGAGAGAGAGAGAGAGAGAGAGAGAGAGAGAGAGAGAGAGAAAGAGGGAGAGAGAGAGTAGCAGCACAAGCAGCTAACTTCTCTTCCTCCTTTACATTGAAATGCAAATCACCTGTCACAGGGAAGGTGCAGCACCCAGTTCTATAATAATCAATTACAAATTCCAGAAACCACCTCATGACTTAATGAGGCTTTTGGGGTGGACCCCCATACACAAATGATAACACTGACATATCATAGTCACTATTAATTTGGTTCCTTTAATTGTAGAAGCAACATCTATAGTTACATAACAAAATCCAACACAAATCTTGAACTTACAGGAAAGATATTCCTCTTGTCAGAGTGATTTTACCCTGTGGTGAGGAAACAAGAGGAATAAGGGATGGGCTGGGGAGATAGCTCAGTAGAGTAAGTGTTTACCTGGCAAGTGCAGGTGCTCAGTTCAATTCTCAGTACCGGAAAAAAAAAAAAAGAGGAATAAGGGACAGAACAGTTATGCATAAATTAGGAGAAATGTAGAAGAGTAATCTCGGAGGATGCAGAATATTGACATTAAATTGGGAAAACTAGAGAAGGTGGCAGGCAAGAGGTAATGACAGAGCAAGCAAAAGATCATGGTTGCTTACCAGAAAGACTGGAGACAAGAGACAAGATTCACTCACATGAAAATACAAAAAAACAAATCATGAGAGATGGTTGAGTAAAAGAAGGATGAATAACATAGAACAAAAATAAAGATGAATCATCTAAGCACCTCAACAAACAAAATAAAAACCAGACAGAAAAATGAAACTAAGACAAAAAAAAAAAAAAGAAAGAAAGAAACATTGCTTTGGTGTCGTTGTGTGGTAGTCTCCAAGTCAGAGAGCCACAAACTGCTGGGTAATCCCCCAACCTGAGGTAGAGTTCATGTCAATTTTGGCCTCCGGTTGTGAAGGGCCAGGGCCAGAGTCATCATCCAGGACCTGACTGCAAGTCCTCTGGCCATCTCCCCACTCATTACACTTTTTGTCTCTGTCTCTCTCCCGGTTTCTGTGCTGCTCTTAAACAAAGCCAGGTGCAGGTGGCTCCCAGTACTGGGTATACCTGGCTCCTTCTGGCCCTTGCTCAGCCTCCTCTTTTCTACTTCCATGGGCATATCTGTGTCCCATTGTGCAGTTGGTGTGAGATAGGGTGGCATGTGGTACTGAGGGCTGGCTCTCTGCTCCTGCTGCTGTACCCCAAGGCTGGTTGCTCCCACTTTGGTGTCCCTGCAGGGGCAGCACCCACTTCTCACTGGTGGCTGCGCTCCAGCACCTGCTGCTTTGGTCTTGTCTTCCTCTTTCAAGGCTTTGGTTGTGGGGCAGTAGAAGTGATGCTCTGTACCAGTGCTGCCAGCACTGCCATGGTCACTGCCTCCACTGAGGTCCCTAATCTTGCAGAGTCTCTGCTGCTGCCAGTGCGTTGGAGACAGCCCAGAGCTGCTTGGCCCCACTCAGAGTTCCCCTTCTCTGGGAAGAGTGCCAATCTCTTGCTCATTGCTATGCTACAACCCAGGGTGCTCGGCGCTCCCATCCCTCACACCACCGGCCATGGGGCTAGAGGGGCCATGTTCTGTGCATTCCACACCTCTGCAGTTCCTAACTTTGTTGTCTCCGAAGGTTCCAGTTAGCTACATTGGCACAGCACAAGGCAAAAAGGAACCTTGTGGGCCATTGAGGGAGGGAGCAACTTACTTGTATGTGTGTTAGGAAGAATTTGCTACTAGGAATCCTCCAATTTGAAGGCAAAAAATGTTGTATATCTCAAGCTTGTTCTGTGTGGCTTGAGTTGGCTGTTTAACTGTTTTTGTTCCCATTTTCTGTTCTTCTTTTAAACTTCCAAGTATGGTGGACCTGTTCCACCTCCGTGGGGAAAGCCGCTGAGAGTTCTGTGGGCTGGATCACTGGTTTAAGTCATTTGTTTATGGTTTGTTTGAGCTACGGGTCTCCCACTTCGATGAACATCAGGATGGATATCTCTCTCTTTCTTCCAATTGCCTGTTTTTAGTTAATTTCTCCAGTGTGGGTGGCTACTTCTCTGTACAAACATGTTGAATCGCCTCTGTGTACTTATAAAATTATAAGTCAACTTTACGTGTATTAAGCAGTTATAGAAGCAGTCACAATAATTATTGTCATTTCTACTATATCTAGTGACTTTCACAATGATTAATTGCAGACATAACCCATTTCTGAGAGATGATTTCTCCAATTTAAAGATACAAGTAATGAAGTAGATAATTCTTGTATGACTGGCTCTAAGTCACTCAAAGGTGGTAGAGATAAAATTCAAGTCTCCTGGTTTTGGAGTTTGAGTTTCTCTTAGTGTAATACAAGTGCTCTAATGAAATATAAAGTAGGTAGCTTCTAAACCAAAGAAATTTATAGCTCAAAGTTCTGGTAACTGGAAATTCCAAAATGAGGTCCCTGGCTGATTGGCATCTGGTGCAGAGGTGCTTTCTCAAAGATGTTTCAGAGCTTTAAGGACACTTGATATAGGCACAGATTGCATTCAAGAGGACCGCCACTCCACCTCCTCCTTAGTCACTCCCATAGGCTCTACCCCAAGTAGCTTAAAGATTCAGCATGAATTTGGGCAAGACACAAACATTTAGACCAGAGAAACACTCTGAGCTAATTTAAAACAAAAGGCTTCCATTCATAATCTTGTTACATAATAAATGTTAGCTTTGATAGTGTGTAACTTACTGAGATAGAACTTTATCAAACTGTAAATTGGCCTCCTTCCTCTAATTCTTTTTGGGTTTGCTAACACAGTGCCAGTAGCATTCTCCTCAAGGTTCTCTTGGAGACAGAAATCTTTCAATGAAATACATTTATACGTTTGAGGACTTAATCCCTTATGAACTTCATGTTATGCACCTGCTATGAGCCTCACACAGTTTTGGCACAGAAGAGAGATTAACAACTCTCTGTATTCATACATTTAATGCTGTCACCAAAGTCAAACCTTAAGTAACTTATGTCAGAATACTAGCTGCAAGAAATACAATTGTTCCTGAAGAAGATAATGAATATGAAAACATGAAATACAAGATTAGCTAATTCAGTGCTATAACTGGCTTATACTTGAGTGGTTTAATATAAGATGTGAGAAGAGATTTGGATTTGGAGCTAGTGATCCTGGGTTAGGGACTGGAAGATTATTCTAGGTAGAAAAAATCTGCCATCTACCTATCATCTCTCTTGTAAATGGGCATGGGAAACAATGCTTCATGAAATTGAGAGCCTACTGCTAGATGTAGTTTAAGGCAGTATCATTTTGCTAACTCTATCTTTGGACGTAGGAAGGAAAGAAATAGGTTTGAATAAAACTTTACTGTGTGACTTCTGTACAGTGGTTACACTGAGCTGTTCCATGGTATGATAGGGTTCAAACTTGACAGCTACAACAAAAGGATTCTAAGCGCATGCCACCTTCTTCAGGGTTCATCCAGGTCTAAGTTAATCATAGTGCCCAGCAAGGATCTGTCACAGTCAATAGATGAATAAAGAATACATTGGAAACAAATGAAGTCAAAAAGTGAGAGACAAATACACTGGGAACTGAACTGGGATGCTGGTCCCAGACTTTGGATACTTACATGGATTGGTGTAGACTCCTTACTTAGATATGGCCAAGACTAGACAGGACCTTCTGTGTATGCTGACTAGGGATTTCAATTATTAGCTATACAGCATTTCTCTTGACAGTAGTACTGTGACTCATTTATTAGGCTATAATATTTTCCCCTCCATGTACCAATTTAAGATATAAAAATAGAAAACTTGCAATGGTACTTAATTTGCAGGGTTTTTGTCCAATAGCTGAATTTCTCACACACTGCCCATAAACTGGAATTTCACTCTGTCATACAGATGTTTTCTCTTGGACATCTAATTCCCCAAATACTCATCGTGGCTCACAGAGGTGAAACATTTATTATTTGAAAGGAGAGAAGTGCTGAGAAGTGTTTGTCAGTTCTTTTAAAGCTGTGAGAAATAGTGGCTGCTGTTTTCCCCACTTGACTCTCATGTCACATGGGGAGGGAGAAGTGACAAACCTTAAAGAGATGTTATCTTGTGGCTTTTGTCTTCACTTTATTCCTTAGCTCCCTTGGGTCTTCTCTTGGAAGGCATAAAAAGCAATACTCTACAAGTCATTTAGTATTTTAAAGGAATTAATATTTCAGTTAGTGATGGATCAAACTAGCACACTGAACCTTGTCTTGTACTCTGATGGGTTGAATTTGGTCCATATGGATAACTGAGGGAATTATTGCAGTCTTTGAAAATAGAAAAAAATAAATAAAATACACAGAACAGGCAAAAGTTACAAGATAAATGTCTCCCTACTTTTAATCCCATCCTCATTAAAGAATGAAGTTATCATTTCACCAGCAATTTCTGCTTGTTCTTCATGAGCAGATTCACAACCATCGCTTTCAACCATCATGTGTCTATTTAGGAAGAAAATCCGTTTCTTTCTGCTATGGAACTTTTGCAATAATCCAGGATACATAGGACAGTGTGCTAACACTGTCCTCAAAACTAGTGACACTAGAGAGACACTGCCTCTTCACTGACCATATCCTTAATTACTTGTTTTCTTTCTGCACACTGAGGTTATAAGAGAATCCATGAAACTAGAGAATAATGATCTCTGTAAATAACATTTATTTTTCAGAAAATTGAAACAATTTCATGGCCATATTCTTACACATTTCTCTGATAACCACAATAAAATTATTTTTAAGTAGTTACTTCTCATTGCCTAGTTGGTCAATAATTCGCCTCTTATAGTTATGTCCTACTGTGCTCACATATTGCTTTTTGAAATTTTCTTTTCTCATTTTCCTTAATCCTTGCTCACTCTGTTCTATCAATCACTTTATTTCAGTTTGGTTTAGTTACTCTAAAAAATTTCTCTTTGAACTTTTAGAAAGTCACTACTAAACATTAGTCATCATGATTATAATAATGACTTTGAAAAAAATCTCTCAGGTTTGGTCACTCTCTCTTTTTCTTCATTTTGAACTATTTTCTTTGTAATGTTGTTGTAAGCAGCTGAATTAGATAGAAATATTATAGGCAGTTAGATAGGGCCAGGCCCTCAAGAAGGACTTGGAAGACAAAGTGTCTTTACATCTAGAGACAGATGCTCCTCTGCCCTGGGCCAGATCTTAAGACAAGAGTAAACAAAAGCAACTACATACTTCTGTAAGGGTGGGCATCAGGGAATGATATGCTAAATAAGTATCAATCCCCTTGAAAGAGCCTGGAAAGTCAGGAGTCCAAGCCAAGTAGGGGGTATTCTTGCCCCCTTGCTATGTGACTTACCTTCCCACTAGATCCCGAGTTTAAATCTATTTTACCTGAGCAATGGTGCTTGTAACCTCATTGGTTGACCATAGTTTTGTCCCACCTCATGCCCCCTTAATCGAGTTTCTATGGTTTCCACCTTAGACCCACCCCACTGCATGGTTTTGCACTATAAAAGTCCCTGCAAGAGACAGCTTCCGGAGGGGATCACCCACTCAAGATGCCCCTCCTGTCCCTCTCTCAGACAGGAGCTTTCTTTCCCCCAATAAATATGTTCTGCTCATTACCTCCGTTTGTTCCTAAAATTTGTTCTTTGGATTTAGAAAACATGAGCTTGTTGCAGATACTTTTCAGGTTGGGAGACCAATTTTTCCCCATATCACTTGGAGGTTCCCTATTGGAGGTCATCCACCCAGGTCAGTTTTTTCTTCAATGTGACCATCTGAAACCATCTGCTAGGATAAATCTTAATGATGCTAGGTTTACCAAAAAGCCTACTTGTTTGGAGAATAAGAAAGCTCAGTAAATATCTAAAAGCTTGAGACCTTCAGACTCTTGGCAGTAGAGCTCACACTAACAACTGAAACACTACAATAACACAGCAAATACCCCAGTGCTACCACAGTTGAGCAAATTCAGTACTAGCTTTTTGAAGCTGGGAATTACTGAGGTGCTTTGGCTAAACCTTCTCCTTTTATAGTCCCCAATCTGAGTTTGTTGCTACAGATTCACTTATATCTCTGTCTTAACAAGCAGTCCAGATCTGGATTAAAGACACCTGATTTCATTTAAAAACAAAACAAAACAAAACAAAAAAAAACCCCAAAAAACATAAGCTACTACAATTTTACAGAACTGATTTTGTTTGAAGAAGGGGCCCTTTTGCATTAATATGCTAATAGATTTATGGTTTTAAGCCAAACTTTCACCATAGCCAAATCAGTTTGAGTTTTCCCTATTTCTTTCCAAGTTGGATTAGCCATAATTTTTTTTTCTTTTCAATCTTGTGCTTTGAAACATAGTTTTAAAATTATGTTATTAGAAAATGATCAGTAGAGGTTACAACACACCTATTCAATAATCATGTGATAGTTTTCATTCACAGAAGTTAATTGCTTAGGATGGCTAATTATGCATTTCAGAATATCTCTGTCTCCATTTCTCTTCCATGTAGGTTGGCCACACATCTCATTCTAGACTCAGGAAATAAATGGAAAAACTTTTACCTTCTGTTTTTCCATATAGTAAAGCAGAGAAACTACAGCTTTGCAATTTATAGCTTCCCCACTGCAAGAATCGAACATTAGAGAGAAACTTGTGGGGAAGTAAAGAAGAAGAAAATACCGAAATCACTATTGGGTCCAAGAGAGAACTGTACTACTCTTATTGCAGACAATAATATTAAATGAGCAATATTTAGATATTATAATGGGTTTAAATTTTACTAAAGGCTCAGGTGATAGGCTAATGTATTATTCTCAACTAAAACCATAAGCCTTGTTTCCAAACCCAGTGATTTGTTCCAAGAATGGATGCCAGAACATGAAGCTAATTTTCTTTATATGTTAGTCCTTTTCTTTTCAATAAATATTGGCAATCATTCAGGACCTGCAAACAGTAATGGCTAAGGGAATATACTAATGATTTTAAGACCAATTTAAACTTTAAACTGGCTTTAACAATGGATTATTTTTCTGATTTCTGAAGCTTCTACATAACTACTGCATTAAGGTAGTAAATTTAATTGCACAGATGTCCTTTTGCTACCAGCAAATATATTGTCCCAAACATCCCTGAGGACATTACTAGAAGCATTTGCTGTTGATACAACTATGGAAAATACAGTTCATCAATATATAGCAATATCTTTCTAACGCCTTTGAAAATGTTTAAAAAACAATGGGAGCATTATCGTCTACTGTTGGATTGTGCTACATCCTAGCGCTGTAAAAATTGGTTTTCTGCTCCAAAATGTTTACCATTACTACAGAATACAAACTGTTCATTACTTAACTAAATTTGAATAACTTTAGTGCCATGGCATATACTTAGCTCCTGTTTTATTTTTATATGCTGCTGTTGAGCTACATTAGATTTTTGTTGGCTGTTTAGAAAAAATATATTTTC
>PVKN010043015.1:0-10303 GCA_004027915.1 Capromys pilorides | reverse complement strand
ATACCAAGTTAATAACTGAGAAAACAGGTACTGATAAACAAATTTTCACTATCTACAACAGGAAATCAGCTACTATGTGGACAAGGAGGGACTGATTAGAAAGCTAATGAATTAGAGCTTTAGCCACAGTTTTATTGTAAGACATACAGCATGTGACTGGATGGTAGACAACTAAGCCTGAGGTCTTGGAATGAAAGCACAACGTAGTAGTCAAAGACTTTCGCATAATTATGAACACACACCTCATTTACTTAAATGTCAAGCAGGTTTAATACACACCAGTAGGAGGCAGTGTCAACAATGGACAAGAGTCTAACTTTTGGAATAGAATGAATTTAAATTTTAGCCTTGCTCCTTAGCAGAGGTATGGTCTTAGAAAAGATGACATTTCACTGGGCTTCAGTTTCTTCACATATAAGATGGGGATGGTGTTAACTACTTCATGTGACGACTGTAGGGACCTGTACAGCCCATGTTCAGCGAAGGGCAGTGTTCCTCCATAAATTATAATATAATGAATAATAATTTTCATTATCAGGATTCAATCAGTAAGATAATTAAAGACAACTTCAAGTAATGTATTCTTCCTTGTAACTATTAGCCACAATACTATAACAAATGTTTTTGGTCTTTTTGAGACAGGTTTTCATTAAGTAGCCCAGGCTGGCCTCAAACTCACAGTGATCCTTCTGCCTCAGCCTCCTGAGTGCTGGTGTTACTCAACTGTATCACCATGCCCAGGTAATATGACAATTTTGAAGCTTATTTGTTTATTATAATGTTTAAGACAGTACAAAGATGCAGTACTAGGATAGTTTAAGGTACTTGAGGATAGGTAAAGGAGCAAAAAAATATTTAGAAACCTTTGTGTCTCTGTCGTTTTTACCTATATACAGGTTAGAAATGTTACAAAGCCTATTTTTAAGATATGAATATTTAAGATAACATATTCATTTTGTATGCAGTGTCAACAATTCAAGTGGTCAGAGTTGGTAAGCAGAATCACTACAGGACAGGTGGGATGGAGCTTGAATTCATGTTGGCTGACGCTCTAAAGGCAGTGCTCTAAAGTATAGATATGGGCCGGGGAGAAAGCTCAGTAGAATAAGTGCTTGCTTGGCAAGCGCAAGATCCTGAGTTCAATCCTGGAGGGCGGGGGGAATTCCTCCTAAAGTAAGGACAGACAGTGCTAACAAACCACAGCAAGCCTGCTGATATAATTCTCATGGGCATATTCTTAAATTAGACCTTGGGAGGGAGCCTATTATTCTAAGCATGTGGTCTTTCACCTTACACAGGTGTTTCTGTGGAGTAAAGGAAATTAGAGTTAGATGAATGGAAATGACCTTATTATCTGCTAACAGTAACACCACAACCAACTGGAAAGAACTTAACTCTGTGGAGAAAAATTAAAGCAGACTTCAAAAGCAGAAACAGGGGCAAAATGATTACATAAATCTAGGGATTTCTGTTTGAGGATTATGTTGAAGAAACACGTGACACAACAAAAGATGTCTAGAAAGCCCAGCATTGAAAAGAGATGGATACTAGGAAAATTCAGTGAAATCCTGCAGATCACTAATAAAGATACAGCACCAATACAAAACTGGGCAAAGAATAGACAGACATTAACTAAAGAAGTTCTCCTAAGGACTAGTGTAACGGTTGATACACCGTTTCAACTTGAGAAGTTTAGAAGTCTAACTCAGCCAGGGCTAGGTTCTTCACTTTGTAAACATCCTTAGCCCGTGCAAGAGGAAGGCACAGAGACAGTCGGGGTGGGCAGCCTGCATACAATGTAAGGAAGGAAAAGAGGCTTGCTGTCCCCCACCTTTTTGTTCTTGTTGCTTCCACTGACTTCTGCCACCTTGAACGGCCCCTCTGCCATGTGCCACCTTTCCTTGGAGCCAGTTGATTATGGACTGAAACCTGCTCAAATTGTGAGCTAAATACACCCTTCCCTCTTTGATTTGGGTGTTGTGTATTTTGTTTCAGCAACGAGAAAACAGTAACCAAGACAACTAGCAAGCATATGAAGAGAAGGCCCTAACAATCCAATAAATGCAAATTAAGACCTATTATTTCACACTTATTAAAACTGCAAAATTGTAATTTCCTGAGGTGGGTGGAGAATCCTTTAGACCACAGTGGGAGAGCAGCTGGCAGCCACTCTGGACAGTGATCTGGCTCCACTTAGCCAAATTAACTCCTCCTATTTGTAGCAGCCCACAATTTCACTCTGACAGAGACTTGCAAAGAAATGCCAGGTTATAAGAGGAGCCCGAAAGATGCCCTCTGTACCATCACTTCTGCTACCCACTCTTGGGTGGGGACATAGAGACACTACGTAACCAGGAGGAATTCTGCAATGTGAGTGGCCCTAAGATGGTGCTGAGTGAAATAAAATAATCCCTATACCTTTTAAATTTATTTACCATATTAAGAAAGAAAAAAAAAAGGGAAGAAAATAGGAAAAGAAGGGAATGATTAATATGTGTTTCAGAGCAAGCACTGAGTTTCATGCACAAATTAAAATATTCTTTCTTGAAAAATTATGTTTCTAGTACTGAGTTCCACACAGTCCCCTATAGTGGCATCTTCTAACAGAACTAAACTCTAATCTTATAACTTCACTGAACACTGTAGCTCCTTGGAAACCCTATAAAGAATGATTTTGAATCATGTCCTATGCTAAACTCCTTTCCAGCAAGAACTGTGAACTTGTTTCAGAGGTTGTGAAGAGTTTAACAAGTCTCCACACACACTACGGGCTCCTAAGCATAGCAAGATGAAATTATTAGTTATATGGAAGGAGCAGAAAATTGATTCAAATGGCTTCCAACAATTGATCTTAATGTATATTAAATGTTCAACACTGTTAAAAACACAAGTGTGGGTAAACAATGAAATTAGCATCTTACTGGAAGGCAAATTATTAAAATGTGAAATAAGGAAATAAGGGCCACATAACTGAATTCTGAAGATGCCACATGAACGAGTAGCTCCCAAATGCTGGCGTGTCAGGACCACCACGGAGGCCTACGGGCTGCTGGGCTCCACCCTCGGTGACTCAGGAGGGGATACAGATGGCACATCTCACTTGTTCTCAGGCAACTCTTGTCCTGCAGCCCCTGGCCCCACACTTGGAAAATCTTTGCCATACACAGAAGCAGTAGTTCACAGTGGCAATGTCAGCACTGAGGGGATGTGAAATAGGAAGCACCTGGAGGTGAGCTCCACTTTGTAACCTGCAGAAGATGGAGGTGAAGGAGGAGAAGGCGAGAGCAGAAGAGAGAGCAAGTGGAACGTCTACGCATCGTAGAGCAGGGTATGTGGGGAGGATGGACTGTGGGGATGGTGTGATGGGCTGGGGACAGGTGGGAAGACTGAAGGAGGCTCAGGACTTAGTGCGCAAAGGACCAGCACAGAGCCTGCTGCCCCGACAGCACTGTCTGTTCCAGTACACATCTGTCCAGCTGCTGCTCATGTCTGGAATTCATCAGAAAGCCAGAACACTGCATGGCAAAATGTCCCTACAAGTGCAGGCCTGCAGGACACCTCAGCTCACCCTTAACTGTAAAAGCAGTTGTGTCTGGTGCATCCCTCATGCTGTCTGTGTGGCAGAGGCTGGGCTGGATGTCTACAGTGTTACCCAGCATGCTTCTGCCCCCCACTCCCAAGTACCTGCTGAATGCATGGCCATCAGTATAGGGGCCAATATGACCAGCTCTCTTTGGCTCCTTCTTTCACTCTCTTTAGAAGCCTAGTGGCAAGGCCCATGTTCAGCCTTGCCTTTCTCACTCCTCCTCTGGGTAGAGCCAAAGGGGTACACAAAGGCAGGCACACTAGAGCCAAGTTTCACCATACTGGAAACACAGAAGTGAGCAACCCCAGACTTCTCAGGTGAGCTGCCACACCAGGCAAACTAGATTACTACCTACTCTGTGGCCCTGTGCCACAGGAGGAGGATGAGGGAGAGTGATCCTGGTCCCATCCCTGTACAGAGCCCGGGTTCTCCTGGTACCAACTGATAGGATACTGCAGGACCAAATGGCACCTAGAACTGCATGGCACCCAGAGCTTCACACACAGAACCCATCATTTCTAAGCTCTTAAGTTGGCCCTGCATATATGTGTCCTGGAGGCCCTCTTGGGCTGTCCTACAAACACTGGCAGAATAGAGAAAACGCAGCAGTGACGAACATAATGGCTGTCAGCATGAATTGCAATGACAGTGACAAAAAATAGTCACAGCAGAGGAGTGATAAGATCAGGGGGAAAAAGTTTATTTTTTATATATCTGTTAGAGGAGCTAAAGATGCAGTGACAAAATAAGACATTAGAAATGTATTCAGTGGGCTGCTGAATTTGAAATGGGACAAGTTAAGATTAAAGAGCAAAGTAGAAGCTCTAGCGTTGGCTAGGTTTTCTGAGGTGAGAGAGAAGAGAGAGGGAGATATAAAGAGGATGATGGGAGAGGGGGAAAGAGAAATCAGAAGAAGGGAAGAAGAAAAGAGGGGGAGGGGGAGGGAGAGAGGGAGACAGACAGACAGACAGACAGACAGGTAGGCAGGCAGGCAGGCAGATGGATAATGGACAGACAGAGACAGATATGCTGGTTCTTATGGCCACCAAGGCAGGGACGACAGAGTAGGAGGAGGAGGAGGAGCCAGGAGAAAAGAATGGAATGTCGGTGAGCGTGGGAGGAAGAGTTCAAGGACAGTTCCCACCAGTGCTGCAGACGGTCAAGCAGCACACACAGATTACAGGTCTGGCAATGAGAACCTCTCATGACATCAGAAGCAGGGTAACGGCAGAGCACCAGCTGAGAAGGTCAAGGCCTGTCCAGTTGTTACAACCCAGAACTCTAAGTGAAAACTTCAAGACCTCTACATGTACCACTTCTGGAGCCAGGTAAGCCACATGAATAAGAAGGACCTTTGGCCTGTCCTTTGTACTCACGAGTATCCCCCATACTGTGGGTCTGAGTCATTTCTTGGGAAGAGATGGCTCAGGGCCATAGAGTTTATCCTCTGTATCATAAACTGCTCCAAATGTAGTTCCTGGACTAACAGTGATATTTGTGTTTTGATGTGGGTATTTTTTCCTCTTTAATTGTAGAAATTATCTGTAGGTGCTCACTGTTGGTGTAAAGAACAGAGCGGGAGGTGCTACGACGGGTCTGGAGAGCAGCCTCAGGTCTCCACTCAGCCAGATCTGTAGAGCGAAGAGCCACGCATGAAATGCATCGGCGCTCAGGGGCTCCTCTGTCCAGGAGGATGACCACAGTGAATTCATGAGAACACTAGGAGCCATGCTGTGCACAGAGCAGTCCAGAACCCCGCGAGGTCACCATCAGAAAGAAGCAGGTGTCTGGAGAGAGGAACAGCAAAACCCCACACAAACTGCAACTGGGCCAAATGCTTTGATTCCCAACCCATCTTGGTCACTTTCCCATCAGAAAAATCTACAATAGAAGAGACAGAGAAAGAGCATTAGAGTAGGCTTATTCAATCATATCTCAAGTGGGATAAGACTCCAGGTAGGTCTCCAGGTTGGTCTCCAGGTATATTTAGACTCCACTGGGAACAGCTTGAAGCCACATGACACCTTGAGATGTCAAAATTGTTATTGTTCTGTGGAAATAAAATCTGCTCCCACTTTCTATTTGCCAAGACTTCTCACCTTATAGGAAAAATAGAAAAGCACAAACACTCTAAACTGTCCTGTACAGCTTGTGTGTGGAAAAGCGAAAGTCAGGTGGTCTCGACACTTTAGTGTGATAAGCACATGGAGAGGAAACACCAACTTTCCCCAGCAGAAGACATCTCAAAGTGGGGTCACCCTTGGGAAGTGAGAAAAAATAGGTGGTGGTAAAAGCTGGAGTAGATTTGAGGGGCACAGGCTGTCTTACTGGAGCGTAGCCTATCTCTCATGTTTTTTCTTCTTTCTTATTGATACTGCCTACAGTAAAAATCAAGGATGTACTAGGCTTGTTGTGCCCCTCCACATAATACCTTTGGAGCTAACTAAGGCAATCTCACCTCCCTGTAATAGCCCATAACTTTTCTGTCTTGTTCAGTTAAAAACCTATGATTCTTACTATCTTCCTCCTCTCGGTAGAAGTGGAGAACAGGTTTGGGGTAGGAGACATGCGGGAATTATCAGAGAAGAGTTGACAAAAATATCATGGACACCTGCCCCAGAGGGGGTGGCTGTACTGCCCTATCTCTGCCAATGCATGCCCACTCGGACCAGGGAGCTTTAGGAGAGTTCTGGCTGCCCACTCCTTCCTTCCTCAACTATAGCCACCTTCCTCCGCTGCCAATTTTCAAATCAGCACAACAATTAATGACCCAGGCAAGATGTTAATTTCCGGTCCAGAAATACAAGGTTGATTTCAAATAAAAGAACTCACTCAAGACAACTATTTCCTCTCCACAGCTTCTAGTCTTTTATTCAGTTGTGGGAATTCTTTCCTCTCAGTGTGAAAACTGAATCAATTTTCAAGCTTCCACTTGGTGAATATTCCAAAGCAGTACAGAATGCCAAACCCGGAGGCGACCTTCAAGGCGATGCACCTGAACCTCTTTTCTTGCAGTTCAGACAGGACTGAGGTTGACGGCTGTGACTCCCACCACCCTGTGGGCACATGGTCAAGCTGCAAGCGAAGAGGAATTGCTATTGTTCAAGCACACAGCCTGGGTCCTCGCTGGTCTCATTATGGTGTTACTTTTAATGAAACAAGTCTATATTAAACTGGGAACTAATTGCCACAGGAGAGTATGTTTGCAATTACAGGCTCAGGCTAAACAAAGGAAAACAAGTGTCAGTGAAATCCTGCAGATACAACAACACAATTACTATGTCCAATTACCTCCGGATGCTGGAAGTATCTAGAACAGATGGAATGAGCTGTCCTGATTTGAACTACATGTATCCATCTCTTGAAGTTATTTCTCAGAAATGTCTGATGAGTCCATCATTTTTTTCTGTACAATTAATTCTGAAAAGCAGAAGTTCCTAAATGAGATGCTAATGACTGCATAATACAGTACTTTCTTTGGATGCGTGATTTCCCGTAGACAACTCCAGTTACAATTCAGGAAATGCTTTGTGTTGACGTCTAAATTATCTGAAATTCCGAGAGAGGGTGCAAAATGGCTAGCAAGAGGCTGGTTGGTGGCATGGGGGCATCAGAGAGTGCTGTGGGCACTGAACAACAACACTATATGAGTTGTGGTCATCAAGTCAGAAACTTCTGCTTACCTGGGTGCCCTTCCCCAAGTAATTTGTTCTTTTTGAGACACAGTTTCCTTATTTGTAAATAAGCAATAACCAAGATTTTGGGGAATGTTATAAACATCACAACAGTATGTATGTAAGCACTCATCACAATGCTTAGCAAATACTGGCACTTCATAAGTACTTGTTGAATTTAAACATCTTAAATTCCTGATGTTATGCTTTCTTCTGAGTGAGACTACCATAAAATGCAAATGCAGGGATTTATTTCATTTTGCTATTAAAGTCAGCAAACAGAGTATAGGGTTGAAAAGCCAAATCCATGCCAACTGTGACCTATCCCTCACTTAAATGCTCTAGTGGACTAAAAATTAAATATGGACCAGACTGTAGTCAGCCATGGAACTTAAAGACAGCAATGTGGCTACTGTCAGGAGGCACAACTTGAAGAAGAGAAACATGGGCTTCAGACCAGACAGGTTCACTTATCAGTAGTGGGCCCTTGGGTAGATTCACTTCCTTGAAATGTGTCTTCCCTACTTGTAAAATGTGATCCTTAACCACAGACTTCAGGTTAGTATAATTGAGAGATATTAGTGGATGCATGGGAAATAACTAGGGAAATTCCTGACTCACAGGTGGTGACTAAAAATGGCAATTTCTAAAAACCTGTAGTCCAGAGGTCTTTAGGGAAATGCCATTCCTGTTTTTGCTTATTTCATAAAGCAGGAATGATACCAGTTCTTCTCATTACTGTACAGATTTGTTATTAAAATCATAGAGAAAACCTAGGGAAAATCCTAAACTACACAGCATTAGATTCAGGCATCTCTATATTTAAGAAAAAAATTTGTTGTACTTTAGTATTATTTTTTGGAAATCAATCATTGGACAATGCTGTGGCCTGGTTAGAGCTCTAGAAAGTTTGAAAAAGTGCCAGAATAGGAACCACAAAGCCATTTTCATGTTCCCTGTGAAAGACCAACTGGAACTTTGACTATAAATTTAAACTTCATCCATGAGAACACAGGCAGAGGAGACTATCTGATGCACAGAGGAAAACTGTTTGAAGGGTTACAATTTGGATCCAAGCGGGAATGAGTTAACAACCAATGGGAATCCTAAAACTCTCTGGCATAAAAACTTGAAAGCAGTAACTCAGGAAAATTCATAGCTCTGTGTGCTGCTGTGCAGAGACTGCTGCCTGAGCCTTAACTGCTTCCCATCGCCATTAGTCATAGGAAAGGAGGACAAGCTATGCTTTCATGACCTTTGAGATCAGAATAATCTAAGGTAGAACGCTACATTTTCAAAACAAAATCTTGGGTCACACTTAATATGATAATGAGCAGGGATATGAGCCTTTAAGATGGCCAAGAGTGGAGCGCCAGAAGGCAGCTCCAAGGACCATAGAATGTCTGAAGAAGGATATTATTTCCTACTGAAAATTCAATTTGTGATCCAACCTCTCCCAGCCTAAAATTAGTGGGTGGTTTGTTCACTCATCACCCCAAGAACCTAGCCAGTGTGCCACTTGTAACTTGGACAGCATTCCCACCCCTGCTGGCGCTCAGAGACAGTATTTTGAACTTTCTTGCTTGAATGCAAAACACATTAGCTAACTAACCAAATAAGCTAGAAGGAGGCATACCACAAGACCAAACCTGGCAGACTGGGTGACTATGAAAACACTCTCTTAAAGGTTACAGGGAGGGGAGGGAGATCTGGATCTGGAGAATGAAGGAGGTGGTTTCTTCCCTACATCTTCCAAGTAGCTTGAAATATCAACAACCTCACTGGGGTCAAGAAAGGCATATAATCAGGTAAACTCTTTTTAAAAAATTTCCTACTGTGATCTGGTCAGGAGTTCTGTGAATTCATCCCTTTATTCACTCACATACTCTGTCTCTGTCTCTCTCAATCACCCTCTTCTTGTTCCTCTAGAAACACCAAGTCTTGGGGAGATGGAAGGGTGGACAAGGGCTCATGTAAACTGAAGGGGACCTAGCTTCAAGCTAGCCACAGCTAGCTAATTTGGCATGGAATCTATGATAATTAATCCTTATTATTGATGTCACTGGCTTGAAAGCTTCCTAGATTAGTCAAGCACACTTCTGCTGTGTGTGCGTGGGCTCTGTCTGGTCCCTGGCCCCTTCTTTCTGGTGTTCTGCCATCTTTCCCTGTGCACTGCTTCCTGGCTCTCATAAAGTGAGCCAAACTGTCTCATCCACCATGATGTTCCTGTCTTGAAGCCAACTAATCACAGACTGAAGCCTTTCCTCTAAGGCACAGGTGTCAGGGTTTGCTCCGTCATGCAAAGCTGAGGAGTGCAGCAACTAATGTGCCCATCTTTTTGTTTTCTCATCTGAAAAATGGAAAAGACACATGAACTACTAAATTCTATGAATAGCTATGTGACCTCAGTTCAGGGTGCTAATGTAAACTATAAAACAAAATAAAGAAATCATGATGCTTTCTACCTGTCTAAGACAACAGCGAAGTTCCCTGACTAATGTAGCAAAGGCCTCTACTTCTTTAAGCTCTCCAAATTTTTTGCATCTTGAGTACTTGATACTTAAATGCTAAATGATCATATTAAAATCAAGATCTACACAAAAGCCAACTTTTCAGACCTGTAGCATTCTAGAACTTTCTTTTTTTTTTTTTTTTTTTTTTTCAAGACAGGGTCTTGCTATGCACAGGCTGGCCTTGTGCTCACTTTTGTAGCCCAGGCTGGTCTCAAACTTGCACTGATCCTCCTGCCTCAGCCTCCTAAATGCTGGGATTACAGGCGTGCGCCACCATGCTCGGCTTCATTTTGTTTTTTGAGAAATGCAATTTTTTATTTTTAAAAGAGAGTACAAATTAGAATTAAAACAGAAAAAAATTAAAGGTGATACAGATTTTCACTTAATGAAGTTATATTAATTTCACAGTCTTCCAACCAGTTATTCATATCACCAGATACAAGCATATAAAATTGGAAGAAAACACCAAAGAAATGTATAAGAAATTGAGATGAGAAAAAGGGGAAACAATTGAAAAATGGAGATAAAAC
>PVKN010043014.1:0-10300 GCA_004027915.1 Capromys pilorides | reverse complement strand
CATATGCCCATCAGAACTTTATATTCAATTTGCTGGACCCAATTTGAAAACAGCTAAAAAAAAAAAAAAAAAAAACTGTTTCCAAATAATCAAATCTTTTCCTCAAGAATGAATAATACAGAAAAGGCAAAAATGTCTTAGGAAATTCTCTGTTCCAGCCACCATAACACACTACCATGGGCTGACAAATGAAACAACACTACTTCTCACAATTCCAGAGACTAAGAAGTCCAAGATCAAGGCGCGGGTAGATTCTGACAAGCACTCTCCTGCCGATTCAGAGACGGCCACCTTCCTGTTGTGTCCTCCAATGGCAGAGAAAGAGATCGTCTCTCTCATAAGACATCATTTCTGATAAAAGCATTAATCCCATCCGAGAAAGACCTACTTACCTCCCTGGAGTCCCTTCTCTGATTTCCATCATCCTGGAGTTTCAAGCTTCAACATATAATTGTGTCCAGGGGGACACAAACATTCTGCCCACAGCAGCAAATGAACATTCTATAAATAACAGTACTCACCTTTATTGCCCACCAGCGCAACCAGCGGCTGAGTTTCTGACTCCTCACTCACTTTCTTCACCACAGTATACCAGTCTTCTAAATTCTCAAAACTCTGATAATTTGTGATATCATATACCAAGAGGATTCCCTGTCATGAAAGAGTTACAGAATTTTTGTAATGTACTACTTGAAAATCATAGTAATAATAAACACTCCTAATAATGCTTCAGATATGTCAGGGTATAAAAATACAAATGTAGAGCATTTTATATACAAATTGACTTCAACTTAAATTACTTCCTAGCAAATAAATGATAATGAATTATTCAAGACACTCCAGCAATTAAGTTGTAATGCAAGGTCAGACATAATTACATCAAAATTTTAAATCGTTTCATAAATTGCAGTAAATGTAAGAAAATTCTATCACAAAAGTAGAAAAGCCTGCAAGGCTACAATCTTGCTTTTCGCTTTCATGACGTCAAGCATTTAAATTTGAAAAAATAACCATCTGCTGCCTCTCTTTTTAATATTTTCAAAAAGTGGATACTTCATGCCATCCCCCGATAGTTAATTTAAGTGTTTAACACAATTTTCTTTAACTAAAATGTTGACTTCCTCTTTGGGTCCTATGTGTATTTGGCAAACAACTTGAGAGTATCCTCCTCATAATAATCCTCCATACACTTGAAGATAGTTAAGTAACTCCCCTTTACTGTCTGCTTTCCAGAGTAAACAAATTCAGTTCCTTAAACTTGCCTCAAAGGGCCTATTTTCTGTGCCTTTAATCATAGTTGTTGATTTTTCCCAGGACACACCACATGTAGTTTTTTGACATCCTCTTTAATATGAGCACTGTAAAACTGGACATGATACTGTAATAAAGAGTCTAAGCAGAGCCAAATATAACAGAAGGATTGCTTCCTGTCTCTTATATATCATGTTGCTTTTAATTTATCCCATTATTTTGTGGGGAAGAATAAGGAGTACATACATACACAAAAATAACGTTCTTGATTCTCCTCCAGGTTGTGGTCAAACACTTAATACTAAGTTCTGCAAGAATCCTAAGTATGGACTCTAGAATCATGCTTGCGTCTATTTCTGATACAATAAGAAAAACTAAGCACTTTTTTGCACACACATGCACCAGAGTCACAGCTACATCTTTTCACTAACCCTCACAGCAATCATACGGGGTGACCAGTATTACTCCCATGTGACTTACAAATATCGGTTACAAAACGATCACACAAACACCACCTGATGGAGACAAGACCTGAATCAGAGATTAAATGACTAAGAGTACTGCCTGCCAGCCAAACACCAAGCATTATGTTGGAAACGGAATGATGAGAACTATAATGAATAACAAAAATAGAATGCTAGATAGCAGATTCTGTAAGAGAAATGTAGAATGTCTTATGTACTCATTAATGGGTTAGATACAGCCTAGGAATGAATCAATGAGCTTACAGTTAGTTCTACAGAAACTTCCAAACCAAAATGCGAAAGAAAAATGAATGAACACAGAACATTTGTCAAAGAACAGTGGAACAATCCCAAGTGATCATAAGCATAACTAGAGTAGAAGAAAAAAAGTGGTCAAAAAAACTGCCTAAAGAAATTACAGATACTACGCCACATAACCGAGAATCTCAGAGAATACTAAGAATACCAAAATCTATTGCCAGGCACATTACAATAGTGAAACTGTATACAAAATAAAAATATCTCAAATGAAGCCAGAGAACAGAAAAAAAAATCAATAAAGCATAAGAACTTTCAAATTTCTCATAAGAATAACCACGCAATCACACCACAATGATAGAATACACACACCCATATTTATAGTAGCACAGTTTGTAATAGCCAAATCTTAGAAACAGCCCAGACACCCATCAACAGATGAATGGATAAAGATGATGGGATTTTTTTAACATAATGTAGTAGTATTCTCCCATAACACGAGACAAGATTGAGACATCTCTAGCCAAATGGATGCACAGAGATTAACCTCCTAAATGAAATGAAATGGACACATGTAAGTACCACCTTGTTTTTCTTGTGTAAGAAGTTGAAAATATAAATATAAAAACAAATTCTATGAAGATAAGAAAAAGTATTACAAAAAACAAACAAACAAACAAAAAAACCTCCTGAATAACCTAGGTAATTATGAGCAAAAACAACAGAGCTGGAGGCATTATCCTGCTGGATTTAATTTAACCTTATACAATAAACCTGTACTAATTAAAACAGCACAAGTTTGGCAAAAATTAAAATAGCAATGTCAGTAGGGAAAAAATAGCCCGGAAATTAACCACACATGGACTGTTAATGCTTCATTAGTGTCAAAATATACTATGAAAAAAAAGGTTAATCCTCAATAAGTGGTGTTTGAAAAACTGGATTTCCACATGCAGAAGAATAAAAGTGGACCTATAGCTCACACCATACACAAAAGTGTACTCAAAGTGGATTAAAAACTCAAGTAAAAGAATAAAAACTATAGAACTACTAGAAGAAAACAGGAGAAAAAGTACATTAGTCAGGGAATAATTTTGTTTTCCTGTTTGTATGTCTTTTGGAATTTTTTTTAGATTTGAATAACAGCAGCAAAAATAGATAGGATGGCATCAACTACAAAGTTTCTGCACAGAAAAAAAAAAAAGCGTTATGCTTGAGATCTAAATTGTCCCTCACAGCTTCATGTGTTCAGAAGAAAAAAGGATCACTCTGTGTGGACGGGCCCTAAAGAAGCATCTCCCGAGTCTGTTACTACTCCTTTCTTTGTTCTTTGCTTCCTGTCTGCCATGAAACCAGCAGCTACTCCTCCACCATGTCCCTAGGCCATGCAGTCCTGCTGTGGAGCCAGATGACTCTGGACTGGGTTATGAGACAAAATAAACCTCCTTCTAACTGGTATTGCTGGGTGTCCTGTCCCAGTGATGAAGAAAGCAACTAAGACAAGTGTGGAGACAGCCCAGGACCTGGAAGAAAACACAAGCCTAACATTCACCATGAGGCTAGTTAGTATTAAAAAAAATATATATATATATAATAATATATTTTTTTTTCAAGTCAACAGACATAGGAAGAGAATGCTTCACATTTTAATCACCAGAAAAATGGAAATTAAAACCACAATGAGATATCATCTTACAAGTGTCAGAATGGCTATTATCAAGAAGATAAACGACAAACGCTGGGTGCTGGGTGCTGGGTGCTGGGTGCTGGGTGCTGGGTGTAGAGATACGATCTAAGCACTGTGCGACGCTGAAGCAAGAGGACTGAAAGTTTGAGACCTGCTTGGGCAGTTTAATAACTCGGGTACTCTGTCTCAAAACTTAAAAACCAATGGGGATGCTATTCACTGTGAAGGTCCTAAGTTCAGTCTGCCACACAAAAACAAACACACAAAAAGGTAACAAATGTTAGCAAGCATGTGGAGAAAAGGGAAAACAATGCTATACATGAAAAATCCTATAGAACGTCCTCAAACAGCTAAAAATAGAATTATATGATATAACAAGCCCAGCTCTGGGTGTCTGTCTAAAAGATGTGAAGTCAGCTTGTCAAAGTCTGTAATTCTATGTCTTCTACCTTCATTTCAGCCTTATTTACAGTAAGTAGGTATGGAGTCAATTTAAATGGCCAACCACAGATGCACAGATAAAAAAATAAGAAACAGTGGGATAGTGATCAGCATTTTTAGAGAAAGAAATTTTGCCATTCGGAAACCCGTTGTCACATAACTGGACATAAAATGCCAAGTGTAATAAGGCAGGCCCAAAATGATCAAATGTACTCTTGCCTGTATGTAGACCCTAAAACACCAAGCTCACAGACCTAGACAGTGCGGTCATAAGCCCAGAGGCTGAGGAGGAGTGGGGGAAAGATGGCCAAAGGACACAGTGCCTCACAGCTGGACAGGAGGAAGACTTTGTATTTGTTACACAGTAAGGTGAATATAATCATCAACAGTATACTCTACATTCTGAAGGGTTAAAAGAGTAAATTTCAAATATCTCAACACAAAGTGATCACATTTGAAATAACAGATGTTACTTGGCTTAAATTAGTCCCCACTGTACTCATAAATGACAATAGCACGTTGTACACCATGAACATGTATGATCATAAATTATCAACTTACAATAAAATAAATTCTGAAAATTCAATCATAACAAGAAAGAAGAGAAGGGAAAGGAATGCAAGGATGAAGAGTACTAGAGAAAAAATAAAGGTAAAATAAATTCCTTTCTTATTGTTGATCTAAAGTACTCTACAGCTGCTTAAAGTAATAACGGTAACAGTATCTTAGCTAATTACTGCAAATGAGTAAATGAGATGAGGGCTGGGGAGAGAGCTGAGTGGTCTAAGCGCCTGCCTGGCAAGTGCATGGATCTAGGAATAATGACAAGGAGGTCAGTCAGTTGTCCATAAACACACAGCAATTCTCAGGGTACATGTACCCAACAGTAGAGCATCAAAATGCAAGAGGCCGGAATACCTAAGTAACACTGCCAGGAACTCCAAATCCACAGATTCACCATTGCACTTAAGAGACTTCAACACTCTCCACATTAGACACATCAAGCAAAAAGAAAACTGTTAAAAATCAGGGTTCAGTGGACTTGAACGATATTAGAAATGCAACTGACATTAACAGAATACTACACAAGGCATATATATGTGTGTGTGTGTGTATATAGTGTATATATATAGAAGGAGAGAGAGGGGGAGGGAGGATAGTTTGGATAATTATACTGCTAATTTCTCCTGGTCTATTGCAATTTAATGCTTAATTTTTTTTCTTTTTAATTTCTTATAACTTTCTTTTTTTTGTTTTGTTCTGTTTTTTCCAATCAATTTTTCAGGTTTGTATCTGGTAACCTAAACAACTAATTTGTTTGTTTGTTTTGTTTTTTGTCTTTTTGAGACAGGGTCTCGCTATGTGGTTCAGACTGGCCTTGAGTTCACTGTTGTAGCCCAGGCTGGTCTCGAACTCACACTGATCCTTGTGCCTCAGCCTCCCAAGTGCTGGGATTACAGGCGTGCGCCACCACGCCTGGCTTAAAAAACTAATTTGAAGATAACATCATTCAATACAGCAACCATTGTTGAATTTCTATTACTTTGTTTAATGAAATTCTATATCATTTCTAGTGCTTTTTTTTTCATCATTTTGTATACTTTAAAGAATAAAAATAAAATATTATGTCCAACAATATTAGAATAAACACCCTTCTCAAACTGTCATGGACAATTCAACAAAGTAGTATATATTATATACCTTAAAATAACCTGCACAGATTTATAACAAAAAGCACACACTCAAACTATAATGACCAAAAACCAAAATAGTAACTTGTAGAACTCAAAATATTTGGAAATTAAACAATATATTTCTAAATAATATATGAATAAAAGAAGTCATGAGAATTTTTTTTAATATTTTTTGAGTACCAGAGACGAACTCAATGCTTTTGCATTGAACTATGTCTATAGTCTACATGCAAACAATATCTATAGTCCTTTTCTTAATTTTTATTTTGAGGCAGTGTATTAGTTACTTCTGTCACGGCTGAGACAAAATACCTAACACCCAAAGTTAAAGGAAGAAAGTTTATTTAGTTCCTAGTTTGTAGAGGCTTCATGTCCATAATCAGCTGGCTCCAGGCAGGGTGGCACTGTAAAGGAAAAACAGTTCATGCCAGGCGGAAGGTGACAAAACAGCAAGGAGCATCCGCAGCTCTTTCTCTCCCTTCTACCTTACCCAGGCTACTTCGGGCAGGCGACACCCACACCCATACTCCTAGGGCCCTTGATCCTAGCATTGCACCATGAATTAACCCCAGCATCACACATCGTAGACCCAGCCACCTCTCAACAAGCCCTACCTATAGCTGAATGAGGCTTTCGAGGGAGGACATCTAAATACAAGCCATAGCAGGCAGGATTGCACTAAGAACACTTTGAATAAGAGAACTATCAAAATGCTTGAAAGACAACAAAAGCAGTGCTAAGAGGAAAATTTAGAATTGAATGTATGTTATAAAAGACAAAAAAGCAGTGATCTTAATTTCACTGTAGGGAACCAGATGAACGATTTCAGCTTCAAGCATGCAGAATAAAGGGGCCAGTGAGACAGCTCAGTGGTCCAAAGTGCCTGCTTAGGCAAGCTTAGTTAGGCCAAGCACACAGGAGCTGTGTTTCAATCCCCAGCACCACAGGCTGCGAATGGCTAGAGCGGGTATCAGCCAAACTAAAAAGAAAAACAATTAAAATCAACAAAGGAAAGCTGGTCTTCACCAAGGTCATTTAAAAAAAAAAAAAGACATATATTACTAATATAAGATATGAGTGGAAGTCTTTAGTGCTGATGCTATAGATAGTAAAGTAATATAAAAGTTTATGGCCACGAATTTGATAAGACAAGTGAAGTGGGGCAACTGTTTGAAAGACATTCATTACCAAAACTCCTGATGTGTAGGACCCCTCCTCATCCGCCTCACAACAAAACAAGCCAGACCTCCAAGCACCTCTTCAAAAGCTGTAATACAAACACCTTTACATCTGTGCATTGGTCAACCCAGGACTTTCCGGTCTTCATCCAGAAAACATCAGACCGTTCCCAGCCACTCCCTCAGAAATGCAGCACATCTAAATATCAATAAACTTCTGAGAACAATACACTTGAGGACTGCTGGGCCTAACTGTTTTGGCACAGTGAGCCCATCCCTGTGCCTCAAGTCCCAGACACCCACTGTTATCACCATTTATGTGCCATGGGTGTTTTTCCTTGTCTTCAGTCCCCTATTGCCCTGGGCGTCCCGTTCCCAATTTAGTCTCCAACTGCTCATCTTGCTCCACTTGTTAAACAACCTCTGAAAATCAGATTTCTAGTTTAACAAATTCATCTGTATTATGACATTCAACAAAAATATCCTCCATTTTGTATGCCTTAAATGTGCTTCAACTCCACTCCAGTTCTGCCACCCTTTGTCTTTGTAAGCTTTAAGACTATTATATAAATATTAGATGAGACTACTTCATATACTACTTCATTTCTTCCTATTTCATAGAACCTATGCGTAAGTCAGTAAATCAAAAAGATGCCATTTCAAAATTAATAGTAATAGCTTTAAGATAGCAAACACTATGGCAATGCTTAATAATTTCAACAGTAAAATATGACATAGACTTAGTTACACCATTCAACATGTGCTAAGCTCAGTACACAAATTTAATATCAAAAATGAAAAGATCAGGGCAGCTAGATAGCTTAGTCGATTAAGCACCTGCTTAGACAAGCTCAAGAGACCAGGGTTTGATCCCTGGTACCACATGTCACACTGGCCTCGGTGCACTGAGCCAGCCACCAAGCCTGGGTGCAGTGGTACATGCCTATAATCCCAGCACCGGGAGGCTGCAAACAGGAGGATCACTATGAGTCCAAGCTTCGTGGTGAGACCCTGTGCCAAATACACTGAAGAAAGGAAGAAAGAAAGAAAGAAAGAAAGAAAGAATGAAAGAAAGAAAGAAGAAAAATTCCTTTGTTATCAAAATATGTCATTTTTTTCTCCCTAAACTATAAGACAAATAATCTACCTTACTTTTTAGTTATATAATGGAGTAACTAAATCATACAGTGTATGCAACACAGTAGCATAACAGAATAGTTACCTACATACGTACCACTCCAATGCAAAAGAGGTCTATAAATGTAACCAGCCAGAAGGTGGCAAGTGTCCAGCTAAAAGCTTCAGAGTGAAAAGTAGCAGGGGTTGTCAGAGAATCACCTCCAGCCATGCCCTCACCTCAGCTGTCATGCAGGCACCGAACCGTTTTGTTGGTAGCCAACGGACAGGCTCATCAGCGAGGCACTGCGCACAATAGCAGTTGTGTTCTTCCTCACAAACGACTACACTTCATTGAGTTTATGCTCAGTGGCGCAGTGTTTGCAAACCACTTAGATTCCAGGATGGAAAGAGCTACAAAAACGAAACATCCAGTCCTTCTCTGAGGTGTGCTGTTGGCCTCCGTTAGCCACATGTTACAGGGCACTAAACACTACGTACTGTGTGTTTGCTCCTAACCACTAGGAAAAACAGCCTATAACATCTTTCTGAAAACTCCTAGAAAATGTTAAGTTAATTTAAAATCTGGGAATTTAACTGGCACAAATTTCAATTCTTAGAACTAGTTCTTGCCAAAATATCTCACTGATTCTTTTTGGGTGTGAATTCTACTTGATTTGAACCAACAGTGTTCAACCGTCTACTGTTGAAGTTTAACTTTATCAAGTGGAAACATGAAGCAGGCAAAATAATCCATCTTATATAGACCTAAGTTAATGTCTAGCCTACAAGTAAATCTCTTCCTTTTGTATAGCTATTTTTTTCTGTTTGTTTTGTTTTCGGGGGTTCTGTTTTGTTTTGTTTTCTTGTGGGGTACTAGAGATTTTACTTGGGACCTTGTGTTTGCCAGGCAAGCCCTTATGCCTGCTGGGCTATCTCGCCAGGCCTCTACCTTTTGTAAATGCTTAAAAAAGAAAAAAAAAAAAAAACTTCTGACTTTAATAGCCCATACACGTATAAAATAATTTTTACATAAATAATACAGAAGTTAGAGACTCTAAAACAAATTCCTGGGTATGGGGTGGAGACCAGGCACAGGAATCCAAAATTCTCAAGATATACTATACACATGTAACAGTTACCCAAAATGAATTTTACTGTTAGGTACCACAAACATACTAATGAAAACATACATCAATTTTTTAAATCTTAAATAGGGGCTGGGGAGAAAGCTCCATGGCACAAGTGCCTGCCTGGCAAGTGCAAGGTCGTGAATTTGAACCCTGGTCCCGCAAAAAAAAAAAAAAAAAACTTTAGGGCTGGTGAGATGGCTCAGCAGTCTAAAGCGCCTGTGTCGGAAAGTTTAGGCAACTGCAGACACCACAGCTAGATCCCCAGCACTACATGCTGCGCCAGCCCCATGCCCAGGGCAGGCTGAACTGGTCATAACACAAACAAATAAATGAGATTTAAGAAAAATAAAATAAAATAAAATTTAAAAAATAAGTAAATAAATAATACTACAATGCCTCCTCAGCCAGGGATATAGCTCAGTGGCACAAGCACCTGCCTTGAATTCAAGGTCCTAAGTTCAATTCCTGGTACCAAAAAAAACCTAAACTGATGTCATTCAAAACCTTGTCAAGGGGCCAGAGAGATGGCTCAGTAGAATAAGCACTTGCCTGGCAAGTGCTAGGTCCTGAGTTCAAACCCCAGCACCACAAAAAAAAAAAAGCTTGTCAAAACATTATTTGCGAAAGATTTCTGATCTCTAACATGTGGCCCAAATCCACAGTATTACTTTCTATTCCCCAAGTAGCTATAACTCTAGAGATAAATGAGGTCTCCTCTGAAGAACATATGATTATACAATTTATAATTATTAGAAATGCCAAAGGCATTGGTTTTGAAAAGCACCACTTTTCTCCACATCCTGTTAGAGATGACGAGAGCTTCGCTCGTCACTGTCACTGAGCAGCTGAGCAGCACACGGTATTCTGTCTCTGTGCTGCAACCCAACAGTCTACTGATAAACGTACTTTACGTGTCTTACACAGCACTTAGCTTGGAATCTCCCTGGAAGCAGAAAAGACCTGTTACATCATCAGTTCATGCTGGTTCACTTGATCACCTCAGAATTCCCAGTTTTCTAGGATAGTTTCATAAAAACATCCAGGAATTTCTCAAAAACATTATGCTACATTGTTGTTT
>PVKN010043013.1:0-10299 GCA_004027915.1 Capromys pilorides | reverse complement strand
TTTGTTTGTTTGTTTGTTTGAGACAGGGTCTTGCTATGTAGTTCAGGTTGACTTTGGACTTCCTATGCAGCCCAGGGTGGCCTCGAACTTGCAGCAATCCTCCTGCCTCAGCTTCCGGGGTGTTGTAATCACAGGCCTGTACCACCATGCCCAGCCGTCAAAATTTTATCCTTTGAAAAATCTCTCAGATTAAGCTAGCAACCTTTTCTAAGACTGATTTTTTTTTCTTCTAGAACTCACTTGAGTTCACAAAAGACTGGAAGTATTATCATTTTTCTTAAATCCCTAAATACGAACAATTTTTAGAGAATTCCTGGACAAAGCTGATTGAATGTGGTTTTAACTTAATGCTCTTGGTCAATAGCAATAATAGCACTTGAGGGTGCAGGTTGGTGGTGGCATGCTGCCCTGGACCACCCCAGGCCCTGGGTTTCACTCCAGCGCCACAAATAATTAATAATGATGATGATGATGAAGGCACCCAAAGTTGCAGTCTTCTTACAGACCTTAGATCTCATTTAATATTTCCAACAGTTCCATGTGATAGGCATAATTTTCAGTTTTTATTTTGGTGTGTGAGATACTGGGAATGGGACCCAGGAACATTCTACCAGAGCTACATCCTTTTTTATTGTATCTTGTACATTTTGAGACAGGGCCTTGCTAAAATGCCTTAACAAGAGGGACTAGAACTTGCGATCCTCTGGTCACAGCTTGCTCCATGCTGGGATGACAAGTGTGTGACACATTCCTGGCTTTACCTTAACTCTCTCACATGCAATTCAGTGGCATAAGCATACTCACACATGGGGGGCCACCATGGCCACACCTCTCTAGGATTTTCCCAGCACCCACCACAGATGTCCATCTCTAGGATTTTCCCACCACCCAGACTGAAACTCTCTCAATCTATCATCCTATACCTTTCCCGCCCCTGGTAACCACTCTTCTTTATGGTTTCTGCAGGGCTGGGAAGATGGCTCAGTAGAATAAGCTCTTACCTGGCAAGAGCAAGGACCTGAGTTCAATCCCTGGTTTGGCAAAAAAAAATTTTTCGTCATTCTTATATGAGTAGAATGAAGTAGTATTTGTCCTTTTGTGTCTGAAATGTTTCACTTAACTCAGTGCTTTCCAGTTCCATCCATGTTATAATATGTTACCAGAATTTTCTTCCTTTTTTATTTTTTCTTGTGGTACTGAGGATTGAACCTAGGGCATTCTCACTAAGCTACACCTCCAGATCCTCCCCACCCTGCCTTTAAAAAAAAATGAGACAGGATCAGTCTTGTTAAATTACCCAGGCCTTGCTTAAACTTGAGATCCTCTTGCCTCAGCCTCCAGTGTGCTAGATGAGATCAGTACAAGTGTGAGCTGCCAACCCAAGGTCATTCCTTTTATTTGGTCTTTTTGAGACAGGATCTTTTACTATGCAGTTCGTAGCCCAGGCTGGTCTTGAACTTACACCAATTCTCCTGCCTCAGCTTCCCAAGTGCTGGGATTACGGGCATGTGCCACTGGGGTCATTCCTTTTTAAAGCTGAATGTAGCACATACCACATTATGTTTATGCATTCATATAAGGCTGCTGTATTTGAACATGGGTATGCAAGTATCTTTCAAGTCTCTGCTTATTATTTCTATTTTATAGAAGAGATATCCATGACTCAAAAAGACTGCCAGTCACACAGACCGTTAAGAGCCAGAACTGCATTCAGGTGGGCAACACTGATGGAACTACATCTGGGGGCCTGTGGCCTTGCACATTCAGCTGGGCACAAAGGAAGGAGACAGTGAGGTTCTAGGGGCATACAGGATAGGCAAGAGGACGGGGTTACCCTGCACCCCTCAGATTTTACTCCAGAAGAGGAGGAGCAGACTGAGCAGGCACTCTGGGGGAGAACCCTTCCTGATCCTTATCTTTCTTGGGCGTAACAGGAAAGTAGCTGGGGCACCTGGCTGTGGTGACGTCTGGGTTGGAGCTGCAGGAGAGGAGACCCCGTGAGCTCCCAGGACTGCAGCCACATCAGCCCATCGCTGGTAGCAGGCTTGCCCTCCTGCCCACCTCGAAGCCAAGAGCCACAATGGAGATCTGCTTCCTTCCATGCGTCTCTGCCGGTGAAGTCACTCACACACTACAGTGAGAAAAGCCACATGTGGTTTGTCCTGGCACCGGATATCATTTTTTTGGGGGAGGGGGTACTGGAAATTGAACGCAGGGCCTTGTGCTTGCTAAGCAGGTGCCGTCTGCCTGAGCTACATCCCCAGCCCTCTGTGTGCTCTTGAAATCAATTGTTTTGGATCACCCACATTCATTTCTCCTTCTGGTAACAATACCTTGATTCCCCTTTGGGTAAACAACCTCCTCCCATTCTCTCTTTAAAAATTTTAATGATGGTAAAATATACAACATTTTATTTATTGGGGGGGTTTCATATTTTAAATTTATTTATTAGGGTTTTTTGTAAACAAATGATTGATGAAATAATGCAACACCTTAAATTCCAGAAAGTGGCATGGTTCCCACCCTCCTGTGGATGGGGTGCATGATCAATCTATTATATAGGGTTAATACAAGTTCATGCTTTTTGTGTTATGGAATACACAACATTTTAGAATGATGGAAAAATGTACACTGTAACCATCTCAAGTGTGCAGCTCAGCAGTGTTGAAAGCATTTCTCAGGCCAGCCAGATAGCTCAATGGACTAAAGTGCCTGCTTAGGCAGAGCACGGCAGCCGGAGTTTGAGTCCCAGTGCACTGAGACAGTGACTGAGACTGGACTTGGTAGTGTGTGCCTATAATCCCAGCACTTGGGAGGCTGAATACAGAAGAATCACTACCAGTCTGATCTACGTAGGAGGGGATTTTCAGATTAGCTCAGTGGTTTAAGGCCTGCTGGGGCAATCCCAGTCAGGCACAGGGGACAGCAGTTCGATCCCCTCCCCAACTCTTAAGATAGCCTGAGCCTGCTTAAAGCAAAACAAAACAAAAAAACCTTCTGATCTATATAGTGAGGTCCTGAAGACCCTGAACCAACACATAAAAAGACGAAAAGAAAACATTTCTCTGTTGCACAGCCAATTCCTTTCCTTCTTAAGAAGTCAGGTTTCTTTGTTTGTTTGTTTGGGTTTTTTTTGTGGTACAGGGAATTGAACTCAGGACTTTGTGCTTGCCAAACAAACACTTATTCTACTGAGCTATCTTCCGGGCCCTATGAAGTCAGATTTTAGCAGGGTGTGGTGGAACAGACCTGTAACCCCAGCATTCTAGGAGGCTGGGCAATTCAGCCATGTCCTGTCTCAAAAAGTTATTAAAAAAAAAAAAAAAAAAAACCGGATGTGAAAGCCCTGGGTTCAATTCCCAATATTGTCAAATAATAATAAAGTAATAGTGGTAATAATTCCAGTTTATTTGATCTGATACATGCCTGGCTCCAAGATGGAGCCTACAAATAAGGCTGAACCTATTCCAGGTTCCTATTTCCCCAGCCATAGTGATTAGTTTATAACAGGCACATTGTGAAAGCTGAGCTCCAAAAATATGTGTAGAATTCACGAGAAACAGCACTTCCCTCGTCAAACAGGTAGAGACTGACTCAGAGCCACCCCGCCCACAGGGAAGAAAGCAAAGCTCAAGATTGGTTACACGGCCCAGGAAATAGCTCAGGGACTAAGCTCCTTGCTTTGACAAGCTCAGGGACCAGGGTTCAAGCCCCAGTCCTGCATGCAGCACTGCCTGCGGGTCCCCCCCGCCCCACTCTGAGCCGATGACCAAGTCGGTGCATGGTAGCGCAGGCCTGTAATACCAGCGCTGGGGAGGCTGAAAACTGGAGGATCACTGCGAGTCTGAGCTGCGTAGTGAGGCCCGGTACCAAATACATAAAAGGAAAAAAAAAAAAAAAAAAGAGTAGATACAGATGGTTCCCGTAAAGCTTGAGCTGCTGGATCCAGCTGCGCCTGTAGCAATTTCCTGGAAACTTGTTACATGAAACAAGAAATCTTGTCTTTGCTAAGTCCATTTGAGTTGGAGTTTTGTCATTTGTAACTAAAAGAATCCTGTCTGGGGCTGGGCGCATACTACACTGGGTACAGTGTCTGCTAAGCGTGTGTGAACCCCCTGGCACCACAATAAGAAAGGCGAGGGCACAACAGAAACTGTCGCTGCGGCCCTGCTCAGTGGAGCGGGCTGGGCTGGCTCACCAGGCCCTAGCCTGGTTGCTGATCACTGTTGCGTGGGGCTTCATATGACCCAAAGGCTGGTGTCCTTTCTTCCTGGCCTCTTCCGACTCTCAGAAATGACCACCTGGCCCATACCAAGTCCCCCGCAAGCTGAGCACATGGCGTCTGCGCACCGACGAAGGTTGACAGAAACAGTTGGGGGAGGGGAGGCTAGAGCAATGAAAAAATTCTGTCAAAGGAGGGGAAACGGCCAAAATGTGTCCCTGATCCGTCGTGACGTGGGCGGAGACGCAAAGCCGTGTGACTCCCTTACAGATAAGCAGGTCCTCAGAAAGCTGACGCTCGCTAGTCACAAGGGAAGCCCACGCTCTCTGTACACGGGGGTGTGCCGGAGCTCAGAGTCAGGTCTACACCGCGGGTATTCGGGCTGTAATGAGGACGAGCGCCCTGCTGGGGGGTGGGGGGCAGGGCGGACGCAGGGGGTCAGGGCGATGGGCCCAGGCCTCAGGACGAAGACCCAGGGGAGCCCGATTTTGGAAGGATGCTCGCGATGTTCCCACGTGCACGCACCAGATGAAAGCACCTTCCCCTCTCCAAAGAGGACTTTTGGGTTTCATTTTTAATGCCTCAGGGCAGGCATCGAGGGTTCCCCCAGGCTGACAGTGTCCTAATCCTTTTAGGAACTCCCAGACACATGTTGAAGCCTGTGGGGTCCGTGAGAAAAGAAAGTCTCCAGGCTGGGAAGCCCAGAAGGCACCGCAGCGTGGGCCCTGCGCGTCCCTAGCACGAGGTTCGTTTGCACAGGAAATGCGCCGGATCAGGGCCTAACTGAAAGCTTCTGACCCCCAGTTCCTAACAGGCAGTGCCCTCATTCTCCCAGGAAGCGCCCCCCCATCAGTCCTGTCCAGGGCCCCCGTTCTTAGACCCTGACCTCAGCCCCCAGGGCACTGGCCACCGCAGGAAGTGTGTTCGCGTCCTTTCCCGGGTGACACAGCACCCCCAACTCTTTCCTGCCTAATTCCTGGGTACAAGAGGATCAATATTGACTCTAGCACCCAACCTGCATGGAAGGGCTGCATGGAAGACTTCTGAAGAGCACTGGAAAGACTCCAAAGAGCCCGAGTTCCAGCCAGGCATGTTGGCCCCACCTGTAGCCCAGCACTCAGGAAGGAGGCCGAGGCAGGAGGATCGTTGAGTTTCAAGCCAGCCCGAACTGCTTGAGTTCAAGGGCTACACAGTGAGACCCTGTACCAAAAAGCAAACAAAACAGCTTGAGTTCTAGCCTTCCTCTAACACTTACGGCGGATCTCAGTAACCTCAGTGGCCCTGCCCAGAACCCACGCACGCGGTGGTGGTCTGGGATCACCCCGGCCTGGGTCACGTGGTCGGATACCTCAGCTGGAGTCTCGGAGTGCTAATCCAGGTAAGGGAATTGACAACCCACGCACCCGAGTCGCACGCTGGGGTCTTGGGACAGCGCCACAGCCCCGGCTGCGCCCCCGCGCAAGTTGTGGCCCCGAACCCGCCGGCGCCCCACCCCAGCCCACCCCCGCGCCCCCACTCACGGCCGCGAGCGCGCGCGGCTCCGGCTCCGCGGGGCGCATCGTCTCGGCCGCCGCCTCCTGCTCCGCGCCTCCTGCAGAGCGGCCGCTGGCTATTTTAGCGCTTGCGGAAGGAAGCACGGAAACAGGTCACATGGAGCCCAGCGGCGACTCAGCAGGGGATGCGGCGCGCGCCGGGTCACCCGGAGGTGGCGCCCGCTGCCGCGGGGTTTGGGGGCGGCAGCTCCGGCCCTCTGGTGATCCTGGGCTCCGTGCTGGCGCCGCGCTGGGCGACTGTGAGCGGGGAGACCCTGGCTAACGGGTCAGCGCTCGCGGTCTGTCTGTCCACTCAAGCTGTTGTTATTCCTAGTCTCCTATGGGTCAGCAGTGAGAAAGAGGGGAGAAGGGCGCAGGAGGGAGGAGAAGAGTGAAGGAGAAAAGAAAGGAAGTAAAAAGGTGGGACAGAGGAAGGGAGGGTGGGAAGGAGATAAAAGAAGAGTGAAAGAGTGAAGGAAGCTTTGCAAATTTGAAACCAGCCTGGGCTAAAAAAGTGAGCTCAAAGCCAGCCTGAACTGCATAGCGAGAACTCAGAAAGAGTGAGAGAGGGAGAGGGAGGGAAGGAGGAAAGGAGGGAAGGAGAACGCAGCAAAAACAAAGGTGAAACCCAGTGGCACTCAGTGGTTGGCTGTCACAGTGAGGACTCCAGATATCCCGTGTGTCCCCAAGCCCTGCCAGCTTGGTCAGCGATCCAGCCATCACCGATCCAGCATCCAGCGATCCAGCATCCCTCAGAGCCGCTTTCAAGAAACTTCTTTCCATGGCCTTTACTTAAGAGGCTCAGGCAGGAGGATCTCTGCAGATCTGAGGACAGCGTGGGCCAAGTAGCAAGACCCTGTCTTAAACAAAAAAAAAAAAAAAAAAAAGCACACGAGACATTTGTGAGTTGGAATCAGTAGGAACTGGTGACAGCTGAATATGAAGGTTTGAGCTCTACATGGGATTTATGGTAGTATACTGAATGTTCTCCCAGGTGAGATTAAAATCTGGGAGTCAGGGCCAGCAAGATGGCTCAGCAGACTAAGTGTCTGCTTACGCAAGCACAGGGACAGGGGTTTGATCCCCGGCACCACATGCCTCACTGACTCCACCCTCAGACACACTGATGGGCCACCGAGACTGGGTGTAGTGGCTCACACTTGTAATCCCGGCACTGGGGAGGCTGAAAACAGGAGTATCGCTACGAGCCTGAGCTGCATAGTGAGACCCTGTGTCATATACCTCAAAAAAAAAAAAAAAAAATTCTGGGAGTCATCAGCATATTACTGGATGCTAAAGACACAGAAGAGAAGCAGAGGGTGTATCTACACAAAAGGAAACAGGACAGTCAGAAAGGGTGATCGTGACATTTTTTCTCTTGCCTGGTTTGTTCCTTGGGGCCATCAGGGCCACCTGGACAGGAGCCTGTTCCAGGGAACAGCTGTTCCAGCTGGGCAAGAAGGACACATTCCTGTTCTCTCAGGACAGAGGCCACAGAGGCGCAACCACCTGGCTACAAGAAAGTGACCCAGCCAGGTGTGGTAGCACGTGACTGTAATCCCAGTACTTGTGAGGCTGAGGCAGGAAGATCGCTGTGAGTTTGAGGCCAGTCTAGGTTTGAATGGGACCCTGTCTCAAAAATAAAAGTGGCCCAACCCTGCAAACACTCCAGAGCTCCCCCTCCCCCAGCGGGCAGGGAGGGCTCCTCTCCTCAGGCAACCTGGCTGGCTGTCCACAGGCAAGCACCACCGCACCCAGCCAGAGATGTTTCTTGAGGCCAACGCTACCTTCTATCCTTGGGTCTATGCCTTCCAACTTGTGTCTAGACTATTTCAGTAGCCTCCTTAAACTGGCTCCCTGCCCAGTATTGTCCCTCCTGCATGTTGACCCCACCTAGAAGCCACTGCCATCAGTCTAAAGGGTTTCACCTCACTCCCTTCTTAGAATCCCTTCATGCTTCGCCTCTGCACCCCTTACTCAGCTGGTTTAAACCCGGATTCTGCAGATTCAACAGTTCCTCGTGTGTACCTGAGTTCTCTCTCCACTGCATCCTGTTATAGCTTTTGTATGAGTTCTCTACAGGATTTCTTTCAAGAAAGGCAGCTGTAGCTACCATCCAGAAAACTTTCAAAACCTATGGTCTGCTCAGACATGGTGAATCATATCTTTCATCCCAGAACTCTGGGAGGCTGAGGCAGGAGAATCCCAAATTCAAGCTCATCCTAGACACTTTAGCAGCAGTGATACCCTGTCTCAAAATTTTAAAAATACATAAAAAGGGGTGGAGATACAGCTCAGTGCAAGGCCATAGGTTCAATCCCTAGTACTGAGGGAAAAATGAAAGGCAAAAGGTCTTGGTGGTTATGTAGTCAGCCAGCTAGGTGGAAACAGTGCCCACAGCTCTCTACCCCAAACTGGCTCTGTGGATGAGACCCTAAACCTTGGAGCTAAAAACAACCTTCCTCCGCTGACCCGGGAGTTCCTATCTCCTCTCTTGGCTGTGTGGCCAACGCAAGGATCAGAGCACTGCTGTTCAACATGAGCTGGGTGTCCCTCCTGGCTGGTGTATCTCCCCTATGTACCCCACCGCACACCCACATACCCCAGCTTCTGAGCTGCAGGGCAGAGTGTCCCATGCTGTCGCCCCTGTGGCTTCTTTTGTCTACCCAGGCCCTCACCATCCCAGAGCCCAGCCCCTCTTCCTCTGAACCCATGGGGCTTCATCTGCAACATCTACACTGCCTCAAGGTGACATTTGTGTGGAGGTTTATTTATTTAGTATCTTAGGGAAGGGTCTACAGGATGTTCAGGGTCTCATTACTAGATAGGACTTGTAGTGATCCGCCTGTTTACAGCTTCCCAAGAGCTAGGATTATAGGCATGTCCCACCACACCTAGTCTCAAGTGCCATCTCAGCACACTCCAGGGGTCGGGCTAGCACAGCAGGCCTGGGGATTGAACCCCTGTCCCCTGTACCTGCTTGCAGGCACTTTAATTCACTGAGCAATTTGGCTGGGCCTTCCAGGTTTAAAAATTTAGATTTTTTTTTTTTTTGGTCTTTAGAGTTAGGGTTTCTCTATGCAGTCCACGCTGGTCTTGAACTTGTAATGATCCTCTTGTCTGAAAGTTTTTGAGTTTCTGTCTTGTTTCCTCAACTATACTTTCTACTTCTGAGGGAAGAGATCATGTGCTATTCCAAAAACCAGACTGTCCGATGGGCATAAGAGGCCCAGTGAATAAGACGAAAGAGGGGAAGAAAGGTGATAGACCCACCCTAGCCATGACTTTCTGGAACTGCCTGGTGAGACTTTTTTCTTGCTTGCTTTTCTTTTTTTTTACGGCCCACTCAGCCTGCCCTGGAATGGGGCTGGCGCAGCAGGTGGTGCTGGGGATCAAAGCGTGGTCCCTGTGGTAGCCTAAACTTGCCTAGGCAGGACCTTTAGATCACTGAGCCATCTTGCTGGCCCCTCAGGCTAGTCTTGAACTCTACTATGCAGCCCTAGCTGGCCCCAAACTTGTCCAGTTTTCCAACCAGCCTGCCCAGCCCTCCCAGTGCTGGGATCGCAAGTGTGTACCACAAGCACCTTAATATTTGGTCGCTTGTGGGGCTCCTCAGGCTCCAAAGGGAGGTCTGAGGCCAAGGTGATGCCCTTCTAACTCCTGCTCCAGAGTTGCCCACCCAGTCCGGGGCACTCAGCCTGGCACAGACAGGGCAGCCATTCCATCTGGGCCTTCACTTGGGTGGCTGTGCTGGCTGAGCTGTGAGCTAGTGCCAGCTCTGCTTCTCCCGGCCCCAGCACATGACAGGGAGGGGATTTCCTTTGGGGCCTCGCTGGGACTCCATCATGCTCTTGCCCCACATCAGTGGGCTGCGAGGGGAGGATTCAGTAGTTTCATTTCCCTCATTTGGAATGGAGTTTTAAGAACCAAAAATCAAAACCAGAAAGAACAGAGGCTACCGCCCACATGGACAGCACTCAACACCTCACAGTGCCAGTCTTGGGAAAGCTTAGGGGTCAGTGCCAAGATCCCCGAGCTCTGGGCAACTTAAGGGGTAGGCTTGGCAAATGGGCCTTTGCAGCAGGCTCACACCTGTCCTTCACCCATCTGGGACAGGGGTGCTCTGGCTTCGTCACTCACGGCCTCCTCAGCCTTAACACCAGCAGCTGACCCCTGTGGGGACACTGCCTCTTCCTGTTCTGAAACACTGACTATATCATGACGGTCAAAGATGACAAGAAGCCAAGAGATGTCAGTGCTAGAGCCCAGCTGGTGGCGGGGCGGTGAGGGAAGGGGCCCACATAGCCAACCACGGCCGGGGGCAAGGCAGAGTGGTCAGGAGTCATGGATACCAGGATCAAGGTGCCAGGAGCTGGGTGGACAGAGGAGCACACACTGGCAGGAGATATCAGGCAGAATGTTCTGGAAGGCCTTATCTGCACTCTCAGGGATATGCTTGGGGTAGATCAGAGACTGAAGGATAGATGGGGAAAGTGAGCCATTAGGATGTGGCCATAGCCAGGAAACTGTATGAGATGATGGCAC
>PVKN010043012.1:0-10305 GCA_004027915.1 Capromys pilorides | reverse complement strand
AAGTTGGAGAGGCCAGAAACCTAGATTTACTGAGGAAAGTTCTAGGTTGGAAGTGGAGCGAGCCCAAGAGAAAGGACATGTGGGCTGCAACTAACAAGACCATAGGGTATGTTTGCCCAATCCTGGATGCCAGATGTGAATGCACTTGTGGTTGTACATGGGATAGTTGCATTACGTTAAGTGGAATTATAATCTTGCTAGTGTCTTTCTTTGGAGATTAAGTATGATTTAAGGAGATGTGTTTGACTGTAAAGTTGCCAATGTGTGGATTGAGACTGTTAATACTGATGTGTTAACTTCATTGGATTAAGAAATGCCTAGCAGATTAGTAGAGCATGTGCCTGGGTAGGTCTGTACCAGCTGTAGCCTTGAGTGCTACTTCTAGTCCTTTACCTGCCCCTCTCTGGCACTGTTGGTCTGCTCTACTTCCCAGCCTCCATGGACAGAGTAGCTTTGCTTTTCCTTTGCCTTCCCCCATGATGCCTTGGAGTCAGCTGATGATGCACTGAAAACATGAGCCAATTAAATCTTTTCCTCTTTAAGTTGTGGATGTCCAGGAATATGACAGCTGACTAATACAGTCGACTTGTGCCTACAACTCAGCCTACTGGTTTGAGCAGAGCACCGCTTGCCATTCCTCTATAACAGACCACCCTAGGACTCACCAGTGTATGAGAGTGAACACTGCCTTAGCTTACAGGTCTGCAGTTCACTTACAGTCAGGTGACCTTGCCTCACCTCTGTACCACCTGCTATTCAACCTCCCACTAGGACCAGTAGGGATGGCAAAGCCCCTGGAGGTAAGCAGAAACATTCATTATCTCTTAAAACCTAGGCTTGAAAGTGTAAGAGTATCACATGGCCAAAGGCAAAGAAAGTTGAAGTAGGGAAAGATGCTCCTTTATGGAAAGAACTGCAAAGACACAGGCAAAAAGTATCCATGAAAAAGGGGAAGAGTTTGGACTAATGATATAGCCTGAAACCCTCTGAGAATGATGCCAGAATCATGCTACCTCCTGTGAAGCTCTTTAGATCTCCCTCATACCAGCCTTGTGCCCAGGATGGGTGAGGTGGTTGGGGGCCTTCTGAGGGAAACCGAGGCATCCAGACTGACTTGGCCTCCTGATTCCCTCCCGTCTTTCCTGCGGTGCTTAGAGCATGTCACATAAAGAGGGGAAATACAGAGTTTGCGCCAAGTCAGAAGACTACTTTAGGGCCAGCCAGATAGCTCAGTGGACTGAAGTGCCTGCTTGGGCAGAGCGCAGCCGCTGTGGTTCAATTGCCAGCTCGCCATGCTGGACCTGCCCCCAGGACACACTAAGATACAGAGTGAGACTGGGCACGGTGGTGTGCACCCATAATTCCAGCATTTAGGAGGCTGAACACAGGAGGATCACTATGAGTCTGATCTACATAGTGAGATCTTGTAGACCCTGCAGACCCTGTACCAAATACATTAAAAAAAAAAAAAGACTACTTTAGTCTTATGAATGGTTTAGTTCTCACAAGTTGTAGTTTCCACACCTAAAAGTTTCCTGGGTGAATAAAACAACCAAAAGAATACACAGCAAGGAGTGAAAAAATGGGTGCCTCTACCACGTCAGGTCATGGGACCCAAATTACTGCTGCTCAGGAAACTGACCCTGAGCAATGAGAAATGCTGTGCCCAGCCTCAGTAGGAGACCAGCCCATGCAGCTGCCATCTTGTGAAAGATATGAACAGAGATTTCACAGAAGAGCTTGGCTTTGCCAGGACCTTGGAATGTTCAAGCCAGCAGGTCCCAAACCCAAGCTACTAAGTTTCCACTCAGGCAGAGTGAACAGGCTGTAGTGACAGCAGCTCTCAAAAATCTGTGCATGGAACTTTTCCTCCCCAGCTCTGATGCCCTCCCCAGCCACCACATGAAAGAAACCCTTATTGTTTTGCTCCCTGCCCTAAAGCATATTATTTCACAATGTCTCATTTACGAGAGGTTACCAAAAGAAAGCTAAATTGGGATTTCGTTCGGCTGTTGATGACTTGTCCCTATTACCCTAACTCATTTTCAGTGGCATTTCAACACTCTGCTAATGAATTAGCTCTACCATTTCTGGCACAAGGAAAAGAGGGCTTAAATTAATTTTCAGCAAAGAATACTATTGGTCTGGGCAACTTCCCTCCTACTGTGTTAACATCAATGTCTTGTCTCATTAAATGCCGATAAACAAGTGTAACACTCTAACAAGCCACAAATTGGCTTATTGACACCTCTGTCAGCAGTTCTCTGCTTCCCAAATCTCCTGCTTTACGGGCATATGTAGTTATACAATTGGGGGCTCTAATGGAGCACGAGAAGGAGAAGGTGCCGCTAGCATCTGGGCTTCCTGGCTGCTTGTGTTTCCTCTGCCTGAGTTCCGTCGAATAGCAGATGTCTTGATTTGGTCTCTTCCTCCTTGACCCTTGGGTTCATCTAGTGTCCTGTGTTTAGGGCTCTTCCACACCTCTCTGTCCCCTCTGACTTGTTTTTAAAGAACAGCACCATTGGCTGTGACACTGGCCAGTCCTCTCTGTGCTGGAAAATCAGATCATGAAGGACAAAAAATGCTGGTCACTCCTTAGCCTGCTCATGTTACGTGCTGCTCAGGACAGCAGGAAGCTGGACAGTGGGACACGCACAGTATGGTGCCCCACTGTAGACAGCGTGCCTGCCAGGCAAGACTGAATGGCTCTTTTTCTTAGAAAACAAAGCAAAAATGATTAGTCTTAACCCACAGTACGAGGATCTTCCTTGGATAATCAGGAAATGTTGCGTGAGTGAAGATGGTTCCAGATATGTCACATGGTGAGGGCCACCAGGGTTCCCCTGCCTAGTCTCTCCTTGAGATTCCAGGAACAGAACAGACAGCAACCTGGCCCCCTGGGACAGGTTCTGCTGTTCTCAGAACCAGAGAAATGGGTGGGATGGTCCATTCTTTTGATGTAAGAGTTTCATAATTTGGCTGATATTCAAAATCACCCATTATTTTTTCAAGTTCACATTGTGATGAATTTATATAGCAAATCTCTCCTCTATGATTCTTCCATGGTCATAGCAGTGTTATCAGTGATCAGTAGAAACAGCAGTAGGAAAGGGATATGAAAACAACGTTGCAAGATGCTGATTTCTGGGGAGATAGCTTTGTTGGCCCTGTCTAAGGCTGTTCCTTATGCAACACGGCTGGGGAAGATGCTTTATGTTCTTCCGGATCTTCTCAGGGGTGCAAAGCACAAAGGAGACAGGAAATTACTCTGAATGTATATAAATGTGTAAGTGCAAATATACACTCTTGCCTGCGTGTGTGCATGCATGTGTGTGTGTGTGTGTGTGTGTGTGTGTGTGTGTGTGTGCATGTGTGGCATTAAACATAGAGGAGGCTAGATTGGAGGGAGGAACACCTGGGAAAGAACAAAGTTTGGCTCACTCAAGGTAGCTTTGATGGCGGCTTCCTTCGGCATTTTTCTTTGCAGGTTTTTCTGTAGTGTGGGAGGGTTCCAGGGAGCCCTAGCTTCTCCCACTTATCTCTAACCTATAAATGATTCCTCCAGTCTTCTGGCTCTAAAGTCTTTTGACACACTGCTATAACCTTCCTTGAGCTCATCTTCAGTGTATGCCTGCTAGAGTTTTCATGATCACTAGCACCTGCCCTCGCTCCCTGGATTGTCTACAGCCTTTCCCATGTCTGTAAGTGGTGAGGCCTTTTTGCCAAGATACTTGAGCAGAAAACACTGAGGTTGTTGTGCTTCTCCTTTCTTTCTTAGTTCACATCCAATCCATTAACAGATTTATTGGCTCTTCTTTAAAATACACACAGAATTCAATCCTTCCTATTACCTCAGTTCCTGCTATCCTGGTCCAGCTCACCTAGAGCAGTATTTTGCCTATTTTTCCTTCATCCACCATTGTACCAACTGCTACACTGTGCTGCCAAAACTCATGTCAGAGCGTGTCACTCCCTTTCTCAAAATCTTTGTTCAGGAAAATGCTCACGTCCTTAGGTGGCCTGCAGTGTCACCCCGAACACAGCCCCACAGTTTCCATGACCTCAGGCCCTTCTTTCTTTCTCTCCTGCTCACTTTGTTCTGACTCATTCCCCTCCATTCTTTTCCTCAGCTAGGCTGGGCAGCCTCCTCCTCAGTCTCCTATTAGTTGTTGTGCCCTGTTCAGGGAGTGGCTTTGGCTAGGCATGGCAAGACTCATTCCCTCAGTTCTTCTAGAAGCTTCACTAAGGCCCTTCCTGACCATCTCACATAATATTGCTCTCTTCAATCCCAGAATGGACATTGCCTATATCCATTTCCTGCTTTTCGTCTGCTCCATATTCATCACCATCATATTTTATGTATACACTTGTCTGTTTTTCTCTGCTAGAATATAAATTCCATTAGGCACACTTTGGAGGGGGTGTGAGGCCGTGCTTATTCATTGCGATGTTCCCAGCTTATAATAGGTCTGCAATAGCCATGACTGAATGAACAAATGAGTCAGAGCAGGTATTCCTCTAAATCCCAGCTGATACCTTGAGCCTTAGCAAAATACAATGGGATGGTACAGGGAAAGTCAAGAAAGAGTCTATTCTCTCCCCTCACAGTGTTCTCCACCCAGAATATTCTTCTCTCTTCATCCAACTCCAACTCATCCTTGAGGGGTCAATTTAAATATCACTTCTCCAGCCTGAAATACTAAATTAGCTTCTTCTGTTAAATGCTTCTGTGGCTCCTGGTATTTCCTTTTACAGCACTTCACATGCTAAGGGTTTTATAATAAATCATTTACGGCTGTTGTTTAATGTCTGTTTTCCCCGATTAGACTGTAAATGTCACCAGGCAGGGACTGCCACAGTGTTTGTTTGCATCTGGGCCCCCCCACACATAGCACATGCTTGACATGTGTGTGCTTCATTAGAAACAGTGGACAGGTGAGAGAACATGGGATCTGAGCACTCAAGCAAAGCTTCACAACAGGGAGGCCTTTCTGTGGTGTCTCACAGCAGGCCTTACCAAGAGTTACTGAACACAGGTGAGAGATGTCCTCTGAGTTGTGAGAGGAAACCAGAGCAAGGGCCTGACCCCAGCCTGCTGATTGGTCCACTTGTCATGGTATGGACTTTGCTCACAAGTCTCCTTCCCAAGAATACCTCTGTTTATAGATGAGATTTACCTAGCTGTTTTTAAGGAGTCATTTGTTTATGCCCTTAGCCTTGAAGCACTGAGACAGCTTCTCAGTTAAATATCCACATAATTTCAGAGCAGAGGATCTCATTCAACCCTATTCTCTTCTTTTATGACAAAAAGGACTGAGGCTCAGAGAGTTGAAACAACTTGTCTGAGGGTCAGATGAATAGTTAATGACAGCATGGAGCTAAAAATCCAGAAACTCTGATTTTAATGTGGGATCTTTCGGCTATGTCACAGTCATGCTTTTTTTCTTCTCCTGAAATTAAGTTTTAAAAGCTTAATAGTAATATTAAGGTAGGACAAAGATGGGTCTTAAGAAATTAAACTTTAAAATTTTGCCTGTTTTCGTTTAGATCTAAAAGTTCCCAAAAGTCTCACAGTAAAAGGCAGGGCCTGGCTGTGAGGGGCAGGACACTGGGGCCCGGGTTTGGAAGGGCGGAGTCCTGTCCCTGACTCCCTCCTCCTCTCCAGCCCACTTCCTGGGCACCACGGCTTGAGTAGTTTTCCTCACCATGCCCTTTCACCCACCCTAGAACTGGAAGAAGTTGGGCTGCACCCGCTGAAAGTGTGACCCAAATAAACCCCTCCTGTAAGTTGAGGTGTTGGAGGTTTTGTCTCAACAAAGCTAAGACATCCCCATAGTATATTTTATTAACCCTATTGATCCTTAAGTGTGAACTTTAACCTAACATGATTTCTGTCCCCTGGGCTTTGTAAAAAGTTCTTTCTGTTCACCTCAACTTCTTACCTCTCAGTTCTGCAATTCCAGACCAAGGTTGCCGTTTCCACTCAGTTTTCTGACCTCTCAAGGCTCTTTCCAGGTGCGTGCAGCTTTTGTTGCATCCACTGCTCTCTGCTCTTTATCTGTCCCTTTCCTCTGTTGCTCTGTTCTGACCAGAACTGGGATGCCCTTTCTGCAAAGTTTCCACCTGCCTGAGTGACATTCCCATTGCAAACATACTGGGGTTGGCTTGGAATGCATCAGTAATTTGAATACAACCAAGCGGTTTTCTCAGTGACACGCACTCATAGCTACACCTCAGACTTGGTTTATAAACCAAGATGGCCCGCATATAATACTGAAGCATGCACAAAGAAGTAGGAAGCATGTCATTGTTGGCTGTTAGGTGTTAACAGCTGAGCAGACACAGGGGACAGCTGGCTGCAGTTGGTGGAAATCTGGGCCTGACCCTCCTCGGTGCTGAGCCCCGCACTGTCTCTCTGGCCACAGAGCAGAGGCTGGGCTCTTGACACCAACTCGAAGACTTTGCCTCTGCTTTTCATTAATTCTAGATTTCCTGTTCTATTCCTCATTACAGTCTACTTCCATTAACCGAACCAAGAATGGAAAACATTTTAAAAACAGAAATTGCTGCTACACTAAATATACACAGGGATTTCATTTGTCACTATTCCCCAAACAATACAGCATAACTAATTATGTAGAATTTACATTCTGCTAGGCATTCCAGGTAATCTACTGATGATTTGGAGTACAGAGTTGGTGCTCTGCTTGGTAGCACATGTCTGCAATCCCAGGCACTAGCGAGGCTGAGGCAGGAGGGCCGCAGTGAGCTTAAGCTGCACAGTGAGTACAAAGCCGGTCTGAACTATCATGTGAGAACCCCTCTCAATTTTTTTTGAAAAAATTGAAAATAAATAAATAAATAAAGTACGTGGGGGATGTGCATAAATTCCTCATAGCCTCTACTCTGTTTTATATAAAGACATGAAAGCCCATAGATTTGGGTATCGTGGAGGATGCTGGGAGTGTTTCCCCTGTGAAGGAATCTGTACTCTTGTCTTAGCTGCTCTGCTATCTCCACAACCTCTCCTTGGCTACTTGCTATGGATGAAATGGTTCTGTGCCCCTTACTACTCATATATGGAGCCTAATTGCTAAGGTAATGGTGTTTGGAGGTGAAGTTTTGCGGAGATGGTTGGGTCACAAAGGCAGAGACCTCATTACTAGCATTAGTGCCCCTCTACTGTAAGCTCCAGACAGATCTTTTGCCCTTTGGCCATGTGAGGACACCACAAAAGATAGTTGCTTATGAATCAGGAAGAGAACCTCACCAGAGACCAGATCTGGAAAATCCTTGCTCTTGGATTTGCCAGCCTCCAGAATTGTGAGAGAAATTTCTGCTGTTCCTACGCCAACTAACCTATGGTGTTGTGGTATAACAACAGAGTGGATGAAGGCCTGATTCCTAAGGCACACCAGCCAGCCAGCCATAGCGCTTTTCTACTGGCCCTTGTGCTTGGCTAGTCCCCTCCCCGCTTTCGGCTTCAATCACTCTTCTCTGTGGGGTGGACACCATGGATACTCTATTCCATATGCCACCTGTTCCTCAAGCTCCAGTCCCCTTACATGGCTCTACTTTATTTTCCTTTGCATTGCCACCCTCTGACTCTATAAAATCTACATATTCCTAACGTTTATTGTTCATTGTTCTCTGTGAGTTGGGCTGGGGTGGGGTGAATAAAGAGAATAAGAAAGGATTACTCATGGCCTGAATGAAAATGATGTCCCAATATAACATTCACACTATAGGAAAATAGAGGCACAAAGGCAAGGGGCTGGGCAAGAAGCAGCTGACTGTGATGCTCAGAGCTAAGAGAGTATCTGAGCTTGTGCTAGGACATTGCTTCAACATGCATCTGTTATCAGAGTACTCTGGGCCTCTCGTGTAAGTGCCCTCTCAGTCCCATGGGGCTCTTATTTAGGTCATAGCTCTCTGTTCCATCTGCTTGCCTGGGACCCAGGCTCCCTGCCTCCCTCCATGGACTCTGTACTCCCCAGTATGGCTGGAGAACCTCAAAGCCATTGGCTTTTTCTTAGTAGAGTAGGTTAGGGAGAGGTCTCACGTGCAATAAATGGAATCATTGGGGTGCTGTTGTCCCCACAGAATATGTAGTACAGAAGGGTGACCCTCTGGCCACTGTGGCTATTTAGCCTTGAAGTGTGACTAATCTATACTAAGATGACTTGTCATGCTCACTGGTTTTTAAAGAAAATTGTAGTATAAAGAACTAAAGTAGAGCTGCCAAATAGCTCGGTGGATTAAAGCACCTGCTTAGGCAGAAGCAGGGGCCAGAGGTTCAATCCCTGGCCTGCTATGCCAGCCCCACCCCCAGGGTGCACTGAGATGGTGATTGAGACTGGGATTGGTGGCGCACACCTGTAATCCCAGTGCTTGGGAAGCTGGAAACAGGAGAATCACTAAGAGTCCGATCTGTATAGTGAGACCCTGTAGACCCTGCACTAAAAAAAAAAAAATTTAAAGTGCCTTGGAACTGTCTTTTCTTATTGATTACATGTTGGCAGGAATATTTTCATTACTAAGTTAAATTCATTATACTTTCTGTGGTTTATGTTTTCAAACGTGGATACTGGAAATTTTCCATCTGTGGCTAGCACTTGTGGTTGGAATTAGATTTCTATTGGAAAGCGCTGTGATTAACACTGCCATTTCTCTTGGGCTCCAATGGGCCAGCACACACCCTCAGTGCCATGGTTTCTCCATAGCACTGCCAGATGTCATTGTCACTTCTTCAGGGCAAAGTATCTTGTCCTAGTAAGTCCTGCATTGTCTACCAGACATAGCCCCCACCCAAGCACTACTACCAACCAACACCCTCAAATCCTTAAGGTCTCAAAGTGCCCAGGGCCTGTGAGAAAAGTCCTTTCATGTTCTTTTGAAGAGTGTTTCCAGGCTGAAAAGCCGTTAGTGTTCTAGTATCTCAGAGAGATTGAGACCATCTTTTTTAATACACTGCCCTCTCTGGGGGAAAACTTGGAGGTGGGATAGTGTCAAGATTTTGTTTCCTTTTATTTTCTATTTATTATTTATTTTTTGCTTTGACATTTGCCTTTAATTCAACTTGATTGAGGTACATAGTGAATAATAAATTCATTCATTTAATGTTATTTATCAATGAGTTTGAGAAATAACAAATCTAATCAACATTTTAATCATTCCAAAGAGTCCTCTTATACTAGGGAAGATTTGAGTATCCCCTGAAAAGATATATTCAGAAAATATTGCATAATTTTACCAGGGGTGCCTGTCAGGCCTGCTTGTGTCTCCTGTAGGATCATTCTCAGCCAACAGATTCCTGTTCAGGGCAGAAGCCTCTGCCCACCATTTCCCAGACTATCCAAGATCTGTTCCAGCCCAAGCTCCTGCAACACTCAGGCGGAGGACCTTTGTTTTGTTTTATGTGTGTTTGTGAAGTGAAATATAAAGTGACTTCTACACATTGGTCAAACTAAGGAAGATCGAAGGACGAAGAAAGTTGTGTGTGTGTGTGTGTGTCTGTATGTGTATTTAAGTAGACTCAATAACTTGAAAAACAATTGTTGATAAGTTTTAGGGACAACAGTAGCAAGCCAGGGTCCCCTGGAGGCATCTTCAGTGTGCCTCACTACACTCCAGCCACGCTGAATTTATTCCAGCTCTTCAACCACTTCAAGATCCTTGTTTGCTAGGGTCTTTGCACAAACTACTTCTAGTGGCTCAAAAGCTATCTGTCCTCTATCTGAACACCTGCCTTCTTTGAAACCTCAGTTTATGTGGAATCACCTCAGAAGAGGCCTTTGTGGGCTACTCAAGCTAACATGAGTCTCCTGTGCTGTTCCTTTTTTAAAAATAAAGTTTGGCCCCATTTATTATATGTTAATTTGATTGTTTGCATGTTGCATCTGAATTTCTCTTACACTTGATGGTGAACGTTAGGAAAACACAAACTACTCTGCATTGTTTTGCATTATATATTCACAGTTCATCCTTCTGTATTTTATGGGTTCAGTGGGAGTGGAATTTTCTTCCTTGCTTCACTGCCTTTAACTTGGCCCTGTGACTTGCTTTACTGATTAATCTATGTCACTGGCAGTAATGAACACTATATCTCACCAGATGCTTTAAACGCTGCTACCGTTCGACTTAATTTCTTGGAGCTGATTCTCTCTGCCAAAAGAAGTGCTTCCCTAGATAGCTGCTGTTTCTTCTTACGGGGCCTGCAGCAAAAACCTGGGAAGTTGATCTGAGTTCAGTGCTGAACCCCAAGAAGCACCATCCTGGCCAACCCGTAGCTCTGTCAGCAGTAAA
>PVKN010043011.1:0-10301 GCA_004027915.1 Capromys pilorides | reverse complement strand
ACTTTCATTCTAATGGTTTTTCTAGCATGTGATGGAGGTTTTAATTTCCTATATATGTCTTTGAATCAGCTTCATGCATTCTTTTACTCTCCTATATTGCTCATTCAAGGATTCCATCATTTTTCTATTCTCTATTTTTTTTATCAGTGTCTTAGAAGCATTTACTACTTCTTTCATTATAGTTATCATTTCTTTCTTTACTTTAGAAATTATTTCTAATGTGATTTCCACTATACCTTTCTGCAGTTGCTTCTTTACTTCTTTATTTCAGAGATTTCAGGTGTGTGACTTTCCAATTTCCTCTATGCTATTATCTCCTGCATTTGTTCTGGGTGGGCTTGGGGCCTGAGAATGCATTTTGCTCCTCTTTGTCATTTTGTATAGCACTGTCTTGTGACCTTTGCTGTTGAGCTTTGGTGCAATTATTACCTTCATATCAGGTCCAGATCTACCAAGTTCAAACTTGTCCGTGTGTGTGTGACTTGGGTCTGTCTGTTGTGCTCCACTTCTTCCTGCTGTAGTCCTTGGAAGTGAATGCACTGTGCCACTCTGGCAAGATGTTCTGCTCCTGGATTAGGTGGGTGGGTCTTGCCTCTAGCCTCTCTGCAGGGAGTTCTGCCACAAGTTTGCACACAGGGCCTGTCTGATGGAGGAAGTTCCACACACACACATCCCTGACCTGGATGCTGACTGGAATGAGGATTCACCGGGCCCCAGGCTCCCCCACTCACATACCGGGCCTGGATGCTTGCTGGAATCTATCATTTGTAGTTTAAATGTGTTGGATTATGAATTCCTTTAGCTTCTGTCTTTTGTTCCTGGGAAGTTATCATTTTGCTTTTGTAGTTTAAGTTATTTTTATTATGTCTGATAATATAGGTTCTCAGTTTTTCATTCCTTCTGACAGATGTCATTCATTGCTTCTGTATTTTATTCTTTCTGAAAAGTCCTCTGTTCACTTTATCTGTGTTTGATTCTATGAAAATAATGTATGTTTTTGTTTTTTAGATAAATTTTGTTATATTGCAACATGATGTTGTGCTATGGCATACATACAGACAGCAGAAAAGTTTCTATAAGGAAGCAAATTAACACTCATTTTTTCATAGTGATCCTTTCTGTTTGTTTTTGTGGTGAAACAAAAAAGACAGTTAATGATTTTAGTGTTACTGTTTTTCTAACTACTTTTAAGGTTTTCTTTTTAGGTAATGGATTTTGATATGCCTTGGTTTAATTTCCTTCCTGTTTTCTTTTTTAAAGATTGTTGACCTTGGATCTATGTATGACAGACACATAAATATCACCAGGCTTTGAAAAAATTTTGGTCATTATTTAAGTATATTTTAATCTTATCTGCCATTTCTGGTTTGCAGCAAGAGGACTTTTTCTGTCTCCTTGTTTCTTTTTGGGCAGCTTCTATATGCAGCTGTTCTGTCTGCACATCTTTCTTCTGTGGTGTCTGATGAACATTAATTAAACTGTGCCAGTGTTTTTCATCTCAGGTATATTGTTCATCTTCAGTGTGTGATCTGGGCTTTCTAATGTGCTTTCTTTCTTTTCTGAACATTTTGTGCTCTCCTGTCTTCTTGAGCATATATTCACCTTATTTATTAAAGCTACTTTACAGTCTTTGGATCCTAATTATCTCTGTGTAACTTCTGGGTCTGTTTCTTATTGATCAGGTACTTACTTTCTGAGGTATATTTTCTTACTTCTTTGTGTGCCTGATAATATTTTTTTTGTGGTGCCAGGGATTGAACTTAGGATCCTGCTCTTGCTAGACAAGTGCTTATTCTACTGAGCTATCTCCTTGGCCCCAATGCCTGATAATTTTGAATGAGTGAAAGAGACATTATTATAACCTTTGTTTTGGAATGCCATGGAGTTACTTGAAAAGTTTAGAAACCTCAGTGGCTTGTTGTTAAAGTCTTTTCTGCTGGTAGAATTTTATTGAGTACAGCTGTTTTGATTGGTACTAGTGTGGTCCTACTGTGCAGATCACACCATTCTTTGTATGTGGCCAACTATCCCTGTGGTGCAGGGTTTCTCCAGTCTAGCTGGGAAATGTGAGCTGTTACCGATCCTTGATCTCTCTCTCTCTCTCTCTCTCTCTCTCTCTCTCTCTCTCTCTCTCTCTCTTCCTTCCTATCTTCTCCCCTTTTTCCCCCTCCTCCCTTACACTCTCCCATTCTAGGGATTAAACCCAGGGCCTCATACTAACCTATATCTCTAATCTCCACTTTTTTTTGTTATTGGATATAGGGTCTCATTACACAGCTCAGACTCATATGGATCCTCCTGTCTCAACCTGCATAGTGCTGAAATTACAGACATGCGTCACCACACCCAGTTTCAGACCAGTACTAGGCTGGCACAGCATGAAGTACCGGAGATCAAACTCCAGTACTTGCACTTGCCAGACAGATGCTTATGCCACTGAGCTATCTCCCTGGCTCCTCTAGCCCTCATTTTAATTAATTAAGTAAGTAAATAAATACATGATCTTTAATTGAGATCAGGTCTTGCTAAGTTCTCCAGGCTGGACTGAACTTGGATCCTCCTGCCTCAGCCTCCTGAGTAGCTGAAATTCCAGGTGTGCTCCACTGTGGTCAACTGATTTTTTTTTTTTTTTCTGTTGGCTCCTCTCTCTCCTCTTGTGGCTTACTCTGTGTGGAGAGTGGCATCCAGATGAGAACTTAAGGGTTCTCCCTCAACCCCTAGCAGATTTCTATCTATATGGTTCTTTTTCATTCTCTGCCCTCTGGTGCTGCTATTACATCCTGTAATAAAGACTCTGTCCCCTTGCTCAGGGCTCCCCTGACTTCACCTTTGGCTCATGTCAAACCTTTGGTTCATGTATTTTGTTTGCTGTTTTGCTATTTAATGTTGTGAGTCAGTGCTGCTGGTCTGTCTGATTGCGGCTAGAGGTGGACATTTTGTTCCCTCTCTTCCAGCTGTCACTGGGAAGGGTCCTTTGGCTGTTGAAAGGTTCTCTCTAATGTAATCTGTATGGGATTGGTCATAGGTCCTTTTCTTTAGGGAGAATGCTCTGTAGAGTGAGCTGAGATCCTGGGGGCACCATGAAGGCCCAGCGGACCAGCATCAGAGAGCACTGCAAGATCATCCCACAGTATACCATCTGCATCTCAGCACCTCCTTTCTCCACAGGCTCTGGTGGGAGTTAGAGAAACAGCTCTGGCCAGATGTTGGGCAAGCAAAGGTTTGGGGTCAGGTTGCAGCTAGACAAGCAACCTCCATCAGTTTTCTTTGAGTTCAGACCCAGTTTAGAATCTAATCACTTATGGAATTCAGTACTGCAACCTGCCTTTGGCCTTCCAAATGAATAACTTACTAATTTATTCTTCAAATAAATTACTTAGGGTTGATGTAATTTGACATCTAAGGTGATAGATGATTGTGGCTTCTGTGACTCTTTGGATTCTTCTCTACCTGTGATTTCCAGTTTAATTTGTTTTCTTAAACTGCAAGTAGGATCATGCACAGAGAGAGCTTCTCATGGTCTTTGGGAACAGTGCTTGTCATAGTGCCATCCTGGAGACTGCATCTCCCAACTAAACAGATCTTTGTCAGTTGATGTTTACGTCTCACTTTCATGTGAAGCCAGTGTTCTGCTGGCCACCTTGTGCATAGTCTAATGTCATGTTACAGTGCAGAGGGACATAGCAGTAGTGTGAGAGATGTGTATCTTCCTACTTTTTCAGAACCAAAATTTATTTATTTTATTTTATTTTTATTTTTATTTTTTTTAGAACCAAAATTTAAACAGAGCTACTCTTATCTTTTTCTATTGATCTTTATTTTCTAAAGCTTGCTTGACCAAAGGACCCTGTAGGGGCCCAAGTGCTAATTGCCAGTTGTTTCTGTTGAATATGTGCCTTTGTAATGAATGTGCCCGCTGGCCATGATGTGGAGCATGTGACTTAACCATGCAGTGTGTGAGTGGAGTCAGTGGAGAAGTCTGGCTGCTACAAAGAAACACATGCCTGTCTCAGGTGCTGCACAGTGGCCCTGACCCCAGTTTTGCAAAACTTCATTGAGAGGATTCCTTTAAAAATTATGTTTAAAATGTTTCTTTCTTTAAAGCTTATCAGTGAGTTTTTAGCAATAGGCAGCCCTGTGTTGAAAACTAATATGACTATAGTGGTTGATAATATTTATGAAGCGCTTGATTTTCTTAGCTCTTCTGAGTTGAGTATTCCATGTGTGGTTGCAAGTGCCATCCTCATGGTGTCCTTGGAGATGAATATGCTGTTATGCCCACTTCTCTGAGGCCTGGAGAGTAAATGTGTGCTCAGGCCATCTTGTTGCCCTGGGTGAGAATGGTGTCTGACTCACACTGGTAAAAAGGTGAGGGAACTGCCCCATTGATGTGACTCTTGAGTTGAAACTCCTATCACAGATTTCTAAGTGGAGCCCTGAATTTAGCAGATCAACATCAGAGAGCACTGCAAGCACAGCAGGGCCCACAGAGTTCTCAGTTTAACAAATTAAACTGGAAATCACAGGTAGAGAAGTTCTGTGCCTCTTGCTCAGCAGTCCTCGGAAGGGATCTTGGTGAGAGGTTGGAATCTGTATTATGGGGCTGGATTCCTGACTATACAGGATCTCTACTAATTTATACAGGATAGTTTTTTAGTAACAAACTTCTGGGGCTGGGTTGTTATTTCATTTATCTGGTAGAGATGCGTGGAAGGCCTAGGATATGTTTGCACTCCTGAATCCCAACATCCTCCCGGGGAATACAAAGCATGATATGACCAGTACATATATCCAGCAGCATGTTAGGTATTGCATACTACTGTGGAACAAAGAAAGGAGTGGCCACAAGGAACGAGTGATTGGATGACGCTGGACCAGGATTGTCTGAGCAGGGCCTTGCAGAAGACGTGGAGCCATCATGAAGCATGCATGAGATGGAGCAGGAGAGGTAAGTGGTAGTAAAGGATGCATGGTGCCTGTCAGATCACCCTCAGACTGACTGTCAGCCTACATTGAGGGGGCTAACCATAGGTCATGGCAGCTTGACTCCTTCCTTCCTGTACAAGGTTGTTTATTTATTTTTTCATTTAAAATGGAGTTATTTTACCTATTTCTCAGAGGACATTCAAATCTCTATTGCCTTGGGACTGGCTTTATAATTGTCAAATGTGGATCCAATTTTCACAGAACTCTCAGAGGAAGAAACTCAGATGTGTTCACAACACCCTTTGTATGCTGTGCTCTTCCCCTCAGACTTTGCTATGGTCCAAATCCCTCCTCCTGGCAGATGGGGATTTGAGTTCTGACCTGGCCTACAGTTCTGGAATAAGCCCAAGTGCTGGGTGGGCCCACCATTGTCACCCCAGCTGTCCGTCTGCACAGTGAGCTCCAAGCTAAGATAGTCTAAAGGAGCCAGGTTGCAGGTGGAGAAAGCAGCACAGTTTGAGCCATCAAAGCTGTGAGCAAATGGGCTGGAGGGCTGTAGTGAGCAGATTCAGGAAATTCCCCAAGGCCTTAGTGAAGTAAAGGCAGGGAGCTTTTTATAGGGCAGCTGTGGCCTCTTCTGCAAGAGAGATGTGACTGTTAGGAGTTCTAAGCTGCCTGAAACAGAATACTCTTTCTCCAGTGATGTGATTGGGTCCTGCAGTTGCCTCCTGTGGGATTCCTGGGTGGTGTGATGAGCCAAAGAGCTCATCTGTGGTGATGCTTCCCAGGGGAGGCTTAGCTTTGGAAGCACTTGGTTTTCCATTCTGCATCTCTGAGAATTTTTTCCACTTCCTGAGAATGGGATGAATGCAGGAAGCACAGGCAGGCATCCTGGTCTGTGTGCTCACATCCCACTCACTATGCAAGTGAGAACGCATGCCACATGGCCTGTTTGTGTAGCTCATTCCTAGCCCCATCTCAGGGCTGCTGTTCCTCACCTGCAATGAGATTGGGTAAGACTTTTCTGGGGAGTACTTCAGATGCTTTCCTGAAAGTTTTCATTTATTTTGAAGTCTTTATTCTTTCTAGTAATGGACTGACTGCTTTTTTATTTTTTTTGCATTGCTTTAGGGTAAGAACTGTAGAATTAGAAAATATTAAGAAGAAATCCTTTAATAGTCACCTTGGCAAAGACTAATTTTAAAAGGAGCTGATTGAGCAAGGGCTTTGCAGTGTCTACCCCACTCTTTCCTGTCCTTTTCCATCTTAGTGATCTGCCCCATCCTCATCAGCCTTATAGTCACTTTATACACATTTTCTCCTTGCTGTGTCTATCTGAGCACTCACTTGGTAAAAAGAGCACTGTGTAGCTGGGACCACACAGCCAGGCTGACTGTCCCCCTTTGTCTCCTGACCACAGGGTGGCACTCCGCATTCCACACTCTGCTATAGCTTGTCCCCAAGCAGAGCTGCTCTTTAGGAGGTTCTTCAGTTATGCTGCTCTCCTTTCCTCAGAATTCCCATCTAACTGGACATCAGGCTCACTTAACAATGTGGCCACAGTTGGAGAAGAAGAAATGCTTTTCTCTCCCATCTTTAGTGCTATGGGACCAAGTGACTGACTTCTCCCTGGCCTTTCCTGCCCCTTTGCTATGGAGCTATCCACTATTACTTTATTTATTTTTTTTTTAAGACAAGATCTCACTATGTAGTTTAGGCCTGCCTTGAACTCATAGCTATCCTGCTGCTTCAGCCTCCCAAGTGCTGAATTACAGGTGTGCACCTCCATGCCCAGCTCTGTCTATTATCTTGCACAAACTTGCCCTACCCTTTTCCTCAGGGAGCTGTTCCTGCCACCTCCGGTGCCACTTGTTTCCTATACACTAATAACTTCTGCTAGTGCCCAAGATGACTCAATAAAAAAATTTCCCTCAATCCTTTATTTATCTCTTTTTTTTGCTCAAATATCAGATTGAATTCACAGTGACCCAGAGCTTCCTCTAAAAAATCCACTGAAATGACAGGTGACACATTTTTAAAGTTAGAGGCTACCAAAAATTGAGAGAATATAACAGAACTTTGGAAGTTGCAAAGCAGACAAGTAGATATAGTAGATCTGAAAAATAAGGTGAACGATAACTATATGTATATGTGTTATATGTGTATGTATTTATGTATATATGTATATATGTATGTGTATAGTGAGTCTGTGTATATATGAGTGGTATAATTGGTATTGTGTGGTGTGGTGTGTGCATGTGCACACATGCATTGTGTACATAGATGTATGTGGTATGTATATGTGTATGTGTACATGTGCATTCAGTGCATTGTGTCTACAGATGCATGTATTGTGTCCTCTTTTTGTGTTAAATGCCTATATGTATTGGCAGTAGGTATCTGGTCATATGTACATGCATACATACACCTGTAGGTGTGGTACCATACATGTATGGTGCATGTGATTGGTATATTTGTGCATGTCTGATTCACATGTGTCCACATGAGTGTGTATTAGGACTGTAATGCCTCTTTCAAAGTCTTGAAAATCTACTGTGTGCCTCTGAGAATAGGGGAGGAAGTAGGGTTGGAGCTGAAACAGAAAACTGGTAGTCTGCGAAGCAACAGTCTCTCAGCCCCTCTCACCCTACCAGAAAAAGGAGGGTCTTGCTTTGGGGGACCACTGGCAGCTTGTGGGTGCAGCTGGAGACTGTCTCAGGATGGAAGGGGAGCTGTGCTCCAGTTAGTTCCTTATTCTGAGAACCTGGGATGGATGGAAGAGAAAGGAAGGGCTCTGGTATAGGTAAATGAGGGCCACAGGGGCAATGTATGAACTGTCAGAGGGCATTTCTAGCATGTGACTAGATAAGAAGGCATTGACACCTGCTTGGGAACTTGGAGAATTAACTCTAAATAGAACATCCAAGTGAGCCAACCATGGGATACATATGCTATGGGCTGAGAAGGGACAACACCAGATGAAAATGGTTATACAGTCATTCTTTTTTAAATTTTTTAAAAATTTATATTATGGCCTGCTCAGCCTGCCCTGGGGGTGGGGCTGGCGCAGTGTGTGGTGCCAGGGATTGAACCATGGTCCCTACAGTTGCCTAAGCTTGCTTAAGCAGGTGCTTTAGACCACTGAACCATCTCGACAGCCCTATGCAGTCATTCTTGAGAGCATGGAGAGGATGGCGTGCTTAGGAAGAGTACCTCATTAGAGCTCACTTTTCATAGCAGGAAGTTATAGGTGATATGCAAGTTGTAAAATCATAAATAACAATGTAGATGTGGTGATTCAAAATATGGAGGTAGACAAAGAGTATAAAAGAGCTGAGAGTAAGGTCATCTGTGGCACAGAAGGAAGGCAAGGAGTGGGCAGAACACTATTTTCCATGGCAAGTTTTAAAGAATTATTTGATTTTTAAAAAATGTACACATTTGGGCCGGGGAGATAGCTCTGTCGCACAAGCACCTGCCTGGCAAGTGCAAGGTCGTGAGTTAGAACTCTGATCCTGCAAAAAAAAAAAAAAAAAAGTACACATTTATAATTATACAAAAAATGAAAATGAAAAGACTATACAGCAAATATTGTTTTAAGACACATTAAACTAGGGCCCCTCTAGCTCTCTTCCCTTGCTTCTGCTCCTGTCAGGGCAGAACTCAGTCATTGTCACCATCTGCTCCTCCTCAGCAGGGCCTTATCCCCACTCTTTGCCCAGACCTGGCTTCTTATATGCAGAATCCATGACTGTCCTCTTTGTGCTGCTTGAGCGCTGCAGCTTCGGCCATGTCTACCTTTGTATAAGGCGATCTCTCTCTCTCTCTCTCTCTCTCTCTCTCTCTCTCTCTCTCTCTCTCTCTCTCTATTTAGTACAGGGTCTACAGGGTCTCACTACACAGATCCACCTCCTAGTGATCCTCCTGTTTTCAGCCTCTGAAGCACTGGAAATACAGGCACGTGTCACCACACCCAGTCTCAATTTGTCTCAGTGTGCCCTGGTGGCGTGGCAGGGAGCAAACCCAGTCCCTGTGTCTTCCTAAGCAAGCACTTTTGTCTGCTGAGTTATCTGGCTGGCCCAGGGGTGTTCATTTTTGAATCCCCACAATGCTTTCCTTTCTTCCTCCATGCTGTGCAGCCGCTTCTGCCATCTTTACTGTTTTCACGAGGTCCACAAGAGTGCTTTGCTATGGTGGATAACACATGGCATGGGCCTCAGGAATGAAATGGGTGCACACTTTGTCCTCTAGTTTTCCATTGCAAACACTCTGAAATGTCCTACCTAGCCTGTGGGGTATTTGAGGAGGGTACAGTTTCCTCTATGTGGATATAAGTATGGTTTTAGTGATCATCCCTTTGTTTACTGCTCCTCCCCATTTGTCACTCATGCTCTAGTGGTGAGGTGAGCATGCTGGTATGTAGGTGCACATGAGTTTGCCTCTGCTTCAAGCATGTTGCTGCCTATAGAATTCTGGGGTCGGAGGAGGTGGTGACTAAACAGGCATAGTATGAAATTCCCAGATTGGCCTAGGCAGGCAACATGCCTGTCCCACAGCCACTTGTAGGCACAGGGTCCTGTGTGCATCTGTACTTCAGGTGGAGAAGCAAGCTTCACAGACCCTTGCTTGGGTTTAACCTCCAGCAAAAAAAAAAATCTTCCTAATGTGGAAGATGTCAGCATTCTTCTCTTATTGGAGACCTGTATGGTTTATGTCTAGTTGTCCCCTCAAAGCCTCATGCAACCATGGGGCGGGGACTTCTAGAGTTTGAGACTTGGCTCATGATCCCCTGGGATTGTGTGTTTTATTACTGATAGTACTATGGGTCTGAGTCTTTCTGGGATTATGGGTGTTGCCTAAGGCAGATAGGCTGAGGCAGAGAGCCTGAATGTAATATAAAGAGAGATAGACAGACTTTAATGCTATTATGCTGTTGCTCTCTGCTCCCCTGGTTGTTCTGTTGCCTCTGTCACCATATTGTTGCTGTTCCGCTGCCATCAACTGCTGTGCTCTGCCATGTGCCTCTCTGCCTTGGAGCCAGCCTAGTATGGACTGAAAGCTCCAGTAACTGTGAGCTAAATAAACCTTTCCTTCCTTCATTTTGGGTGTCAGATATTTGTCCCAGCAACAAGAGAAGAGTAACTAAGACAAGACCCTTGCTTTCAAGCATGTGGCAGGTACTTTCCCCAGTCTAGTCCTCTGAGTTTTCATCTGTATTTTGGATAGTTCCATTCATATTTTCTTTTGTGGTACCATCTTTTATTGAGTTTACATTTAGAAGATCCGTTCCTGACCTGGGATGTGGGCAATCACTTGCATTTCTTTCTTTCTCTTTCTTTCTTTCTTTCTTTCTTTCTTTCTTTCTTTCTTTCTTT
>PVKN010043010.1:0-10301 GCA_004027915.1 Capromys pilorides | reverse complement strand
AGAATATATTGAAATTAGCAATTTTTGTTCTCACTGCTCTTTGCAAACATGAAAACTTGATTGGAACCACTGTATTACAAATGTACTATGATAATGCAATAACTTTTTTACATAATTTATTGAGGCATATCTTGGAGGGATTCTAGTCTTCTGTGCTGTTGCTTTTAAGTAGGTTGGATAAATTCATGAAGAATTCCTGATGATACTTCTGTTGTCCCTAGATAGCATCACAGCATTTGGGAAAGCAAAGTGTGGGTACAGGCTCACTGTTTTGTAGCTGGAGCACACAGCCCGCAGTTCTCCTTGGTCTTTGGTGACAGGCGAGGAAGTGCAGTATGGCACATCCATTCGTTTAGTGAAGTCTAATGACTGTGCTTTCAAATTCAGTGACAGACATCTTGCTTTGAGGAGGAAAAAGTCCACAGGTATTCCTAAAGGTTTAGTTATTGGTTCTGCAACAGTTAGTATGTAGTAGAACTTTACAGTACACCACTTCTGCTGTTCCTGAATCAGAAATTCTTGAGACAAAGGGTATTACAGGTGTGCCTGGTTCAACTTCCAACCTGTGTCGCCAAGCATGTAGTTTGTTCTTGAGTAATTCTGGGGCTCAACAGCTGTCTCCAGTAGCAACCCCCTTGTTATTGGTACAGTTCTGATATGGGACAGTGTCTTTACTTTGGGTACAGAGGTTGAAATCGAATGCTGTTGTATGGAAAGAAATGATAAAATGGTGTTACTGACAAAGTGAGGAGAATTTAAGAACAAAGTGGAACAATTGGCTTTACGAGAAAGGGGGTGTGTCTTGGTGGTTTTGGAGTAGAGAGTTTGGTAGTTGGGAGCTCTTCCCTGTGAGCTTTTTGTTGAGCTTGTGTTTTAGGAAGAGAGAAGTTTTGAAGCTGTAGTAGCAGAGTGGCAAAATGTGTTGACCAGAGGATGCTTAGCTGAGTCGTGGGTCTTAAATACAAAGTGTTTTCTTTGCTGTGTTAAGTAATTTTCTCCACAGTAAGCACATAGAACATGGAGGTGCGATATACCCAGGACTAAAGATGTGTGTGTGCATGTACATATGTATTCAAAGTTTTACTAAATGAGTGTCATGCAAAGTCACATGGACCAGCGTATCAGGCTAAACAGCATAGCTTTGCCACTTCATGACTGTCTTCTGCCTTCATTTTCAAATATCATCTCCAGAGAGAGACAGAGCTCTTCCCTTAATTCTTTCCTTCTGTTGCTGTGTGAAGAAGATGCTACATCTTGATATCTTCTGTCCTTTCACTTCCATTCTAGATTCTGACTGAAATGATACACTCAATAGAGTGTATCACAATAGTCAGCAACACTCAGTAGAGTGCCAAGAAATTGTATGCATTCAGTAAAGCTGTGTTGAATAAATATAATGGAAGTAATGGGCCATGGGATATAATCTGGATATGAAGGCAATGAAGATAGGACTTATGAAAAGTGGACACAGAACGTGGCAGAGTCCTGCAGACGGAAGAGCCCTGTTGAGTTGTGAAAGGGTTACTTTAGTGGCAGGTAGAAGCAAGCTGTAAGAATAAGAGATTAGTGACAGAATGAAGAACGCCTTGGAGCTGTGAGACCGTGCCACTCCGAGTCAGGGTTAAGAGTGAAATACTGGGACCTTCAATGAGTGGCTTCTGTGAGCTGGAAATAGTTGTCCAGAAATATATTAATAGCACAAAGTTGAAGCAAAATGGAACTAAGGAATCCTCACAAATCAATGAAGAAAGTGGTAGATTATTTAATATGTGATCTTTAGGGCATGTAAAAATGTCTTGGTTTTTCCATTTTCTTGATAGCCTTTAAAATGGATTTTAAGAACTACATGAATAATTTGAGTAGAATTTAAGGATTGTAAACAAATCATAAATAATTGTAAACAAGTTTATTTATAGGTATGTGAGAGGGAGGATGTGTTACAGAGTTTTTTGTTTTGGGCAAATTTTACAAATACAGGTTGTGAGTTAGGCTCATTGCTAACATGGGGAGCAGTAGAAGGTGTATGGTAAGGTGAAAAATATGTTTCTTTGTGGACAGGAAAGTGAGTCAAACCTAGGACCATGTGAGGCTTGGCAAGTGCCGTACCACTGAGCCGAGGAGCACTGGACTTTCTGTCTAGCCTGTAGCTGGCGTCCTGGGCTCCTGTGATCCAGGAGTCCAGGGAGTGGGGAAAGCTGCCTGCAGGTGGAGCTGCAGCTGAGAAGGCAGTAGCTCAGAGACTGACTTCTCCGATGTTGCGTAGTGAGCAGTAGGGTGAGGCCTGCCGCCACTGAGTTTGTTTATTTGGCAAGTATAAATCCAGTGAACTAGAGTAGGTTTCAGGCCCAGGACAGTTAGCCCTCCTCTCCTAGAGGCCAGTTGTGTTTGCCAGTGTTCAACTCTACTGGGTTTCTAAGGACCAGCTTGTTCCCAGGACTTTGTAGGGAAGTTGCTTGCATGTTAGAATGTATAAAGGCAAGAATTCTTTTTGGGGAGGAGTGGCGGTGGTGCCAGGAATTGAACTAAGGACCTTGTGCTTACCAGGCAGGTACTTGTTCTGCGCAGTCTGAGAATTCTTCAGTGTTTTAAAATTAAACTGATGTTTACCCTAAGTAAAAATAATCTTCCAAGTAACTGGTTTCATGAATCAATGTTTTTTTAAAAGAGTGGAATACACACAGAGGTATCAAACACCTGTGATAGAGTGAGCAGGTGGGTTTAGTTTTAGAAAGATGAACCCAATGAACATTTGAAAGTTTTAAGATTTAAAAGCAACAGGTTGACCTAAAAGGACAGTAGATTTGTCTGCCAACAGTTTCACAGAAGAGACTGTCATGAAATGACCTACTCAGGGCCGGCGAGATAGCTCAGCAGAGTAAGCACATGTTAAAGCAAGCGCAGGGACCTGAGTGATCCCTGGCACCACAGGCCTTGCTAACCATGCCTGCGGGCACACTGCGCCAACCACTGAGATTGGGTGTGGTGACACATGGCTGTAATCCCAGCACCAGGGAAGCTAAAAACAGGAGGATCACTCGTGACCACAGATGTGCCCACCAATAGCATCGTTCCACCTCACTTTTGCTTGGGAATGCAGTGAGCTGTTGGGCGAGCTGGGACAGGAGTGACTTGTAGTTGGGGAGTGGTCATTAGAGTAACCCCGTTCATGGTTGTGTTTGGTTTGTGTATTTATCAGGTCACCTTCGATTTACAGTTTGTTTTTTTATAAAGACTGTCTAATGGGAGAAAGTGGCCCTATTTTCTTGGCATTCATAAATCCACACTGATTCTTGTGGAGGAGGAATTGCCCAGAATGACCAGTTCACTGGCCACAGCTCTTAGCTGAAACCATTCTCTTTAAAATATGGAACAAAAAAGCAAATACTCACCTTTTCTTTATTCCAGTGTTTCAAATGCCATGAGAAGGCACAAGTGAGAAGTCAGAACTACTGAGATAAAAGCCATTCATTCTGACCAAATTTTAGTAGGGCATAAAATGATGTATGCCTTGAAGTAATTCTTTTCTGTGATGTCTGGTGGACATTGCCCAGTGCTAGATCCAGTTAACTTAGTTACTACAAAAAAACAAAACAAACAAACAAAAAAACTGTTTTGAACTACAGTGGTTCTTTTTTCTTTCGAGTTTCAAGTTGATCTGCTCAAATAATTTTTAAAATGTGTTCTGTCTTAAGGCCACAGAAAGTGAGGCTGGTGATATGGACTTGAGCGGGTTGCCAGAAACGGCAGTGGACTCGGAGGACGATGAGGATGAGGAGGACATTGAGAGGGCCTCGGACCCGCTGATGAGCCGGGATGTGGTGCGGGACTGCCTGGAGAAGGACCCAATTGACCGCACAGATGATGACATCGGTGAGCACACGTGGCGGGACCAAGGCCCGGGCGGCAGGCCGCGGGGGCGGTGGGGTGTGGTGTGCAATCCGGAAGCCTCTGGGAGATCTGTAGATGTTCGTGGTGTAAGCCTGAGTGTTTATTGGGAAAAAGTTAGGTTTTCTTCATGCCCTTAAGGGTCTAAAAGTAATTCTCTGAGTGAAATGGCCTGGTGAAGCTCCTCCATGGGTATCTCATCGCTCAGTTTATGACCCCAGTGAAGTCAGAAGTCTTCTAAAGCGGATGTTTTCCTGTGGGCACTGGGAAAGTTGTGTGAATGACCGGCTTCTCCTGCTGGGGAGGCCAGTGAGAGGAGACCGCAGAAGCCCAGCTGGCAGCACTCAGATGGGGCTGAGATGGAGTCTGCAGTGCTGTGAGGGCTTGTGCTGGAGCTGCCTCTGACTCTGGCTTCATCTCGGAAAGGAGGTGGAGAACATCTGTCCTGGTGGACAGGCTGCAGCATTCATTTGACTTCCAGGGCCCAAAATCAGTTTTTGGTCTCCTGTTCTTTGATTGTAGCCTGCTGTAGCCTTGTCCATAAGAAAGACCTGTAAGGAAAGAAGGAAATTAAAATATGTTGTTTGCCTCTGTGTGGAAAAAAATCCTTGCCCATAGGTGGATTTGATGATAGACAGGATATTGCTTATGAAATGACTCGTTTGGACGTGACCCTTTTGCAAGGATACATGCATGCTCTTTAGTCTGTTCATCCTGGAGGAGCTGTGGAAGAAGTGGTGGCTACTAAAATATTTTATGTCGTTCCTAGAAATTTACAACTTTCACCTCACCTCTGAGAAGCCTCCCCCCAAGTGGAATGTGGACTCTGCCTCCGCACAGTCTACCAGTGACAGGAGAGACATACCTTAAAATGGGAGGCTCCCATCCCACTGCTTTCTCAGCACGCCCCAGGTGCGGGCCAGCACAGCAGGCCTAGGGATGGAACCCAGGTCCTTCCGCCTGCTTACAGGCACTTTAATCTGCTGAGATATTTGGCTGGCCCCTCCTTCCTTCTCTTGTTTCCTCTTTTTTTTCTTTATTGCTTGTTCTTGTTTGTACATGAGTGTGAACATGGTTTTTAGTTTTTTTATGGTTGTACTCTGTTCTGTTTTTTTCCTCCTCCTCTTTCCGTCTTTTTTTTTTAAAATTTTTTTTTTTTATTTTTTAAGCTTATTTATTTATTTGTTTGCTTGTTGTGTTTGTTTGTTTCTTTATTTATTCATTTTTTGTGGCTGGCTCAGCCTGCCCTGGTGGTGGCGCTGGCGCAGCATGTGGTGCCGGGGATCGAACCGCAGTCCCCGCAGTCGCCTGAGCCCTCCTAAGCAGGCGCTTTAGACCACTGAACCATCTCGCCGGCCCTCCTTTCTGTCTTATGTGCCAGTTTCCACAAGGTTTGTATGGTTCTCCTTTGTCCTCCAGCCTTGCTTCTGATCTCTTCTGTCTCCTTCTGTTTCTTTATTTTTTTCCCACCCTTTTTTACATTTTCTTCCCTGAGGGTAAAATTATCATCATGAGGGATTATTTACTGCAGAAATGTTTCTGGTTTGTTTTAAATTTTTTATGTAACCAAAATCTAGTTCATATAGTTAAAGGCAGTACATTTACAGCTATGACAATTGGTCATTTTCTATAATGTGTTTGATGAGATCGTTGCTGCTGATTATAAATTAGCCAAAATGACATAATTGTTTTAACCAGTTGTTCTTCCTGGTATACCAAGACCCAGACTGCCTAAGGATCGTTAAAAAATACTCTGAGCCAGTGCCAATGAAGCAAAGGCTCAACCAGGTAGGCAGCAACTTCTCCTCCCCAAGAAACTGAAGAGGTGGGGTGTCACAGCAGACTCAAAACCAAAAGCCAGTTGTTCCCAAAAGATATCTCTAGGTAGTGGTCATTTCCTGAGGATTCTTTATAGTAGCAATAAAAAATTACATAAATAGTAGCAATAAAGCTACTTGCTATGGGTAATTTATAAGAATCAACATGGAAATTCAACTTTTAAAAGAATAGAAAATGGGAAGACAGTTAAAAAAGATACATTCCCAGTCATCCAGCTCACCAAAGGCAAACGTGGTGAAGTGGGATAGTCTCAAAGCTGCCCACCTGGCCTCTGGAGGGGTCACAGTGGGAGCAACAAAGCAAATAAATGAGGCTCTGGAAAACACCAAATAAGCTATGATGTCTCATAGCTACAGAGATGGTGATGACAATGAAAGACATGCTTAATGACTATAGAACAGACACAGTTAAAAACACAGAGGACCTTAGGAAAATGATGGAAATCATGAATGCCCAACATAATAAGGAAATGAAATCCATAAAACAGATTGAAACAGATATGCAGGAAATTAAAAATGCATTAGAATGAGCCAATGTGAGGACAGAATCTCTCATTTAGAGAACAGTTTTGTGGTTAGCAGTCATGAAAAGACACATTTCTTGAAAAATAGCAAGGGACTCTGAGAAATCAGTCCAGCTTCTTTTAGGTGATGCAAAGAAGAATAACATAAGATTGATTGGGGTCAGTTGAAAAGGTGGAGATAAAAAAAAAGCCTATGCACAGACATTGTGGTAGAAAATTTCCCTGCCTAGGAAAAAGAATTTGACGTACAGGTAAGTGAGGCAAATGCAATGCCAGTTAGCCATGATTAAAAAAAATTACACCAAGATATATAATAGGATTTTAGGAATTCAACAAAAGAATAAAATATTAAAAAAACTAACAAGAAATAAATCACTTATAATGGCAAGTCCATCAGAATCATGGCCGACTTCTCAGGCTAAACCCTGAAGTCAAGGAGAACTTGGGGCAAAGTGTTTCAAGTCCTAAATGAAAACAAACCTCCAACCCAGATTGATGTTCTCTGCAAAACTATCTTTCAGAATTGATGGAAGAACAAGGTATTTCCATGAAAAGGAACACTAGAGGAAATTCTTGAGCACCAGACTGCTCCAAAATGTTCTGAAGGACATTATAGAGATAACAAAAATTAGGACTCCATGAAGAGAATGAATTCACCAAGCAAGGCAAATAAGTAAACAGAGCAGAAGAAAAGAGAGCTCACTACAGGGAAATAACATGTCAGCACGCATCAGTTAGTAACCATCAGTGTTAGTGATCCCAATTCACCAATCAAAGGAAGAGCTTAACAGAGTAAATTAAGAAGCAGTACCTAATAATATGCTGCATATAAGGAACACATTTCTTTCAAAGAAATTCATAGACTGAAAGTCAAAGAATAGAAATACTTCATAACAGTAAGAACCCAGAAAAATGCAGGGGAAGCTATTTTATTTGCAGACAGTGAATTTCAATCAAAGATTGATTAAGCGAAATAAGGAGTGTCCCTAGATCCTTATACAAGGAACAGTTCAAGAGGAAGAAATACTCATGAATGTATGTACAATAAATACCAGTGCACCCAAATTTGTCAAATATTAATGGACATGAAAAATGAAATAAGCACTAATACAGTTGTGCAGGGGAAGCTGAATACCTCACTGTCACAGATAGATCATCTAGTCCAAAAATCAATGATGAAATATTACAACTGAATCAAACTTTTGAACAGATGAACTCAGTAGATGTCTACAGAGTATTCCATCCCACAACATCAGAATACATATTCCTATCAGCTGCACATGAAACTTTCTCTAAAATAGCAGAGTAGGTCATAGAACATGCTTAAGTAAATGCAAATAAAATTATCTCATACATATTATCAGACCATAGTGCAATGAAATTGGAAATCAATGGCAAAAGAAACCATATGAACATAAACACCTGGAAATTAAATAACAGCCTCCTGAACAACTAGTGGTCACAGATAAAAATGAAACTAAGACAGCTTATACAATTAGATGATAATGACAGTACAATGTACTTGAACTTAGGGGACAATATGAAAGCAGTTGTACAAGAGAAATTTATAGCAGTGAAAACCCATATCAGGATAAGAGAGTTCAAATAAATGACTTAATATTGAGCCTCAAGGTTCTAGTAAGGGAAGAGCAGGTCAAGCCAAAAGTTCATACAAGTGAGGACATTATAAAGATCAGCGTGGAAAGCAGTGCATTAGAGCCCTAGAAAACAATACAAAGAATCAGTGAATCCAAGTGTTGGTTCTTCGAAAGATTAAATAAAACTCACAAATCTTTAGCCAGCTTTATCAAAAAGAAAGAAAAGACGGAAACTCATGCAATTAGGAACATAAAAGGTGAAATCGCAACAGATCCTACTAAATCCAAAAGATATCTCTACCTACCTTAATGGTCTGTTTGTAGATGTCCACCAAAGTTTCATGCAGCTGTGACAGGCTTTTTCAGAGGTAGCTGAATCTAGAGTATGTGACTCATACATAGATGGGAATAAGGGTGCTGGGATTAAGGCTGGGTGATTGATGGATCACTTCACTGGCTGGGTTGGCATCACCCTAGTCCCCCCAGTCTTGTTGCTATCTTCTGCCACCATGAACTGTTGCCCATGTGCCATACCACCTTGCCTTAGAGCCAGCTGATTAAGGACTGAAGCCTCCACAAACCTCAAACTAAATAAACCTTTCTTTCTTTGACTGTGAGTGTTGGGTATTTGGTCTCAGCAGTGAGAGAAAAATAACTAAGATACCTGCTCCCAGAACTTGTACTTTGATAATATGAAAACACAGAAGAAATGGGCATGTCCCTAGATACACATGAATTACCAAAGCTGAATCAAGAAGGTACGAAACTACTAAATATTATCAGGGAAATCCAAGATGTAATTAAATACCAACAAATAAAAACCCAGGCCCTGATGGGTTCTTTGCTTAATTCTATAAGACATTTAGAGAAAACCTAACACTGCTACTTCTCAAACTCTTCAATGAAATTGAAAGGGAAGCAATGTTCCCAAAATCATTCCTGAAAGCAAGTATTACTCTGATACCAAAACCAGAGGAGAATCCAACCAAGAAAGAACCACAGGCCAGTCTTCCTGATAAACATAAATATAAAAACCTGCAACAAGGTACTTACTGGCAACAAATCGTCAAGGTTGTACACCATGACCATGTAGGGTTCATCCCAGGGATGCAGGGTTGATTCAGCATATGCAAATCAGTAGATGTAATATACCACATTAACAAGGACAGAAGCCATATGATCATCTCAATAGATGCAGAGAAGCATTTGACAAAGGCCAGTACCTATTTATGATAAAAACCGTACAGAAAATTGGGGCAGATGGTCTTTATCTCAGTTAAAGTTATCTGTGACAAACCAATGGCCAACATCATACTAAATGGAGAAAAACTAAAAGCTTTGACTCTAAAATCAGGAATAGGACGGAGTCCACTATCACCGCTCTTACTTTCAATGTAGGTCTGGAAACATTAACCGAAGCAATTGGACAAGAGAAAGAAGTAAAGATAATGAGGATAGGAAAGGTTAAATTACTATTTGACCCGATATTCTACATAGAAGACCCCCAAAAATTACCAAAAGACTTCTAGATTTAGTAACTAAATTCAGTATTGTAGCTAGATCCAAAGCCAACACTCAAAAATTGATAACATGCCAAAACACAAATAACAAACACACTCAGAGAAATGGGGGAAATAATTCCTTTCACAATGACATCAAAAGATATGAAGTAGTATTCTGAAAAAGATTGAAGATATCAGAAAATGGAAAGCTATCCCTTGCTCTGGGTAGAAAGAACTAGTATCATGAACATGGCCATACTTGTGAAATTTTTATACAGATTTAATGTAATCCTGATCAAAATTCCAGCAATGTGTCTCACAGAATTAGAGAAAACAGTGCTAAAATTCATTTGGAACCAAAAGAGATCTAGAATAACAAAGGCTATTCTGGAAAACAGAAACAAGGCAGAGGCCATCATAATCCCAAACTTGAAATTATAATGCAAAGCTATTGTGATTTTATAAAAAAAAAAAAAGAGAGGGAGAACCAGCATGGTTCCAGCATGGCGAACACACAGACCTGAGGGTCAGTGGAGCACATGAGAAGATACAGAAGCAACTCCAGACATATTTAGCCACCTTAACTTTGAGAGGTGCAGAATACATTGGAAAAACTGGCTTTTCAAGTGCCAAAGATTAGACCAGTAGCTTTCACCATGTGCAAAACTAAAATCGAAATGAATCTGATCTCAACGTTAAACCTGAAACACTAAAGATGCTGGAAGATAGAATAAGTAGAATTGTTAAAGACATAAGTGTAGGCAAAGACTTTATTAATGAAACCCTAATAACACAGGCACTGTCCCATAAAGGATCAACTAGGAAGAACAACAACAAGAAAAATCACCAACAGAGTGAGGAGACAACCCACAGAATGGGAATAATATTTTGCCAGCTGTTTCTCAAAGGATTTCTATTTAGATTATATAAAGAACTAAAAAAAAAAAAAAAAAA
>PVKN010043009.1:0-10312 GCA_004027915.1 Capromys pilorides | reverse complement strand
GCAGGAACAGAGACTGAGTGACCTGTAGAGGACTCTCTCATCTCATAGCTTGGTCTCCTGGATCACATGGGAGACACATCAGGCTTCTGAGAATGTGCTACTAGAAAGCTGCCACCCAAGATGACAAGGGCCAAAGTGAGATGAAATAGAAATGAGTCTGCAGGCTCATCCCCCTCACCCCCTCGTGACCAAGGGAGAGGAGCTGCCACTCTATGGGGCCAAATAGACACAACATCCAGCCAGAGTCAATTTTAGGCTGTGAAATCTGATGAAACTGACCATCCTGGGCTGGGACCGTGCTTCAGGTGAAGGTCTTTTTTATTCCTCCCTGTGTCTGTTTCTCTTCGCTCCCACTTTAAACATAAATCTGAATGCAGTGTTTGTGCCTTGGCTTTCTGCTCAGTTTGGTGTACAAAACCAAGACCAGAGGCCACAGCAGGTCTCTCACCCTGCCATTATCTTGTTTTGAAGTTTGGATGATCTCTAAACACAGATTCTCATTTTTGCCAGCAAAGCCCCTAAGCAATGATTCTTTTCGTGGAAAAAGCCAGGAAGTCTACTGAGCTCCAGGCAGATCAGATCCTTTTTCAGGCTACCCACTTGCCTAAAATGTGAGTCTTTCCAGATCTCTTCTGACACTCCTGTGGTGTGCCGCTCTAGGCACCATAAAGATGTTCACCGGAGGAACTCTTCCCTGCCACTTCCCCATCAGACTTCCCCATGAACCAGGCGTTCTTCCATTAGGTTCTTGATGCCTCCTAAAAATCTTCCTCCCATAACTGACCTAAGATGTTATGCTATAGAGGAGAGATATGAATTCATTATGTATGGGTAAGTGGCTCTGGGCCGTATGGAGGTGCTGAGGAAAAGATGCAAAATATGTGTGTGTGTGTGTGTGTGTGTGTGTGTGTGTGTGTGTGCGTGCGTGCGCTTATGCACATAGGGTGACTTCAAGCACAAAAGCACAGTTCGCGGCTTTAACAAGCACCTGTCCCTCCTTCTGCCAACACCTCGCTGCACAATCACAAGCAGTTTTGCTTTCAGAAGATGCAGAGGGTGTGATTGTTGGTGATGGCAATAAGCAAGTTACATTGCCAGGAACAAAAGACTAGGGAGCCCAGAGAAGAGGCTCCCTCTGTAGGTGAAGTTGCAGGGATCATTCCTTCAGGAGATCATCCTACTCCCGTGGCTGGAGTAGAGGACCACCTGGGCGACTCTCCCTGAAAGAGGAACAATTATCTCCACTTTGGCTGAACCTGGCCCTGTTTCCATGCACTGTAGTAGGCAGACCTGGCTGGGACTTCTCCTTATCCCTTCAATTGGCTTTAAGCAATGCAGATCAGTCCAGTGAGATGCTGATGTGTGGTCTTCGAGGCAAAGACAACAGGGAAGTGTTTCTCCTCTCTGTCTAGCTCCCAAATAAATATCTGAGCCAGGTTAGGCAAAATGGAAAGTTGTGTGTACTCCACACTGTTGGCTGGGGTTGAGCCTCAAGATAAGAGGCTCTGACTTCCCAGGGCATCAAAGATTACACCTCAGAGCTGAAGTACCCGAAACATCACATGCTGCCTCAGTTTTTTCATGCAGATTATTCTTTCTGCCTATCTCTCTCTGTATAATGGAGAGGTGATTTCAGGCCTCCTACCTAGCCCAGCTCACAGCACTCACCTGCTTCCCACCATTCTGAGTCACTTATCCTCAAGCTACTCTCTTCTTCAAGAATTAATTAAGCATGGTTCAGCCCTGGGTTGAGCCCTTTGTTCCGTATGGCTGGACTTAGGATCCCTGGCCTCCCCATAACTGCAAATATGCCTTAGTGTCTTTATTCTCCCCGTAGGTGGAACTGCAAGTGGTAGATTGGAATTAATTCACTAGAATTCCAGTAACTTTTCCATGGCATTGCAAATATAAACTTCCTGGGCCGCAGCAAGTACTGGGAAGGGCTCTCTACAGCACATAGTCCTCTTCAGTGGAGAGACCCAGGCTTTCTTCTTGCCTCATTCCTGGATACCTTCCCTGTACCACACACTGCAGCCCTCCAATTTTCAATTTCCTGAGTCCGTCCCCTCCTCTGCTTCCTCCATGAGACGGTTTCTCCTCAGCCTCAGCAGCTGGTCCTTTGCCATTTCCTCTTGCTCTTCCCCAGCCTGCTTTTCAGGTTCCTCTGGGCTCTCCTGGACTGCTGCACAGATTCCATCCACTGCACAACCAGCCTTCTCCTCACCCCATGGCCTCGACTCCTCCCTTGCTGGGACTAGCTTTAATCTATGTACTGCAGTAGTCAGGGTGACTAATGCCAGTGTTCAGAGGCTAGTGAATACTAACATAAGATAGGCCCACAGTCCCATGCTTCAGCTTTCTGTTTTGCAAAACAAGCACAGACTTGCCTGCAATCTTTTTGCATGTTGGTGTTATTGTTATGGGAAAATGTGCCTCTGTGGACAAAGCAGGCCATGAAGAATAACTGTGTGTAGCTTGTGACTCTATTTATTGTAAGCAAAATAATAATAACCTGGTTAAAATGGGCAAAAGGCCTTGAACAGACAGTGCTCCAAAAACACACTCATATGGCCAAAAGATTTTGAAAAGATGCTCAACATTATTAATCATGCAGGAAATGCAAATCAACACCACAGAGAGAGATTGTCTCACACCTGTAAGGATGGTCATTATTGAAAACCACAATAACCAGTGTCTGTGAGGGTGTAGAGAATAAATTTCTGTCCCTATACAAGGCTGGGGACTTCCCTGGGGGAAGGGAATTGGGAGTTCAGTCACTTTTTAAAAAAACTCTCCACCAATTCCCATGCTTCCCATTCACCCTCATTTTAGACTGTCTGCTGACTCTGATTTCCGAGCATTTTGCACCCCTGCGGTGTGAACCGATGCGCAACTCACGTTCCCCACTGCCAGCGTGGGCCGTCACTTCTAGTGTCTGCTAGATCACTCCATGCTCATCTATCGGCTTTGCATATTCTAGTTCTTCCTTGCCATTTATTCCACTCCCAGTCTCTTTTTGCTCCTGGATTTTTGGCTTTAAAAAAAAAATGTACTCATTGTCATTTCAGTGGAGTTTGAGGAGAAAGACTAATATATATGCTTAAGCTACTATCTTTAGCTAATAATAATAACTTTGCATATGATTAGCATATAAAATTTCGTGGTCCTTTTTTTTTAAGCTGATCTACAAATTTTCCTTGTGTCTGATGTTTCGGTTTACATTAGCCACAGCCTTATGTCTATAATAACTGCTTCCAAAAGAAACGCATGGGTTGACGAAGAGCCATCCAGGAGGGAGACTTAGGGCCCAAATCCCATCTAATCCAGTTGACACCAGGGCCACGCGGTGATGCCCAGCGCAACTCACTCAGTTACCACCGAGCCATGAATCCCACAGGAATAAGCAGAACATAGGCAAGGGCTCTTGGCAGCCAGAGAGAGAGGCCAGAAGCCACATCTTTCCCTCTGTGGCTGCACTGGTGGCTGGGACTGAGCCCTTCCTTGTGCCTCTCACTTCTTTCTCTAGCTCTGGGGAGTTTTGCCTTTACTTTTCCAGCCTTTACCCTTGTTTCATTTGAAAGGCGTTGAACTCTTCCTTAAGCCTCTTCTGCAAACTTTTGACAATGAAGCTAGTTCACAGGGCACAGAACAATATTAAACAATGTTAAGAGTCCAGTCTTCCTGTGGAATCTGTACCAGGCTGGTAGCTGTGGGGTCTTTTTTTTCTTTTGGTTCCACATGTGGTGGTTCACTGTCATAGAACGCAAGAATAAACGAAAAGCAATTTAAATGCCCATTAAAGTCTCTATGAAATGCCGAAGATGAGATTGTATTCATAACACACAGAAAACGATCTTAAATTTATTTATTTCTCATAAATGGGAAACTGAACCATGAAAGAACTTTCACAGATCCTCCTTAGTTGGTGTCTTTTGCCAAAGACAAGAGTGAGAGTAATTAGACACTACTTTTGTCTGGATGGGAGGCCCTAAAGAAAAGGGAAGTCCAGGGGCTACTGCGGAGTGTCAGGACACAGGAAATTTCTACAGAGCAGGTAAAGAGAAGCGATTGTGTGCCCTGGCCAGGCAGGCTCTGTGCCACTGGATCCCTGGCCCCTCGCTGGGCTTTACAATACCCAGTGTGGTGTGACTATGTGCCGCCGTCACCGTCCAGGCCACCTGCACTTTATCCCTGGTACACATCTTCAGTTCTATGCGTTGGGTGTATTTCATTCACCCCACTTTTGTGAGTCATACAGAAAATAGGATGATCTTCCTAAGAATTTGCAATACAGGCAAGTTTCCTGAAAAAAATCCTAATAAAACACCATATTTACATAGATTTTTATAGCTTTTAGGACATTTCTGAATACCTTATTTCATCTTCATCACAATTCTCTATTTTATGTAAACAGAAAAAGGGACTCTTATCAGACATCATATTTATTGGTCCATTGATGTGTTCATTTAGCACTGGCTGCAGAAGGGCACAGAGGTAGAACAACAGGCATCACATAACTGGTAAAGCGCAAGCCAGGAGCAGTTGCCAGGTGTCCTGGCTGCTAGCTGGATCCAGATCCACTGAAGAAGAAGGTCTTTGTCACTAATGCTCAGCAATGGTCTCCGAAATCAACCTGAGTAGCAACCATCAACTTAAGAGTAGACGAAGAACTTGTTGTGGTGACCACTTAGGCCTGAGGAAAAAAATGCACCTTCTCCTTTCTCATCCTGATTCCCCTGTTTCACTGGAACTGTTTAGTGGAGCAGAGATAGTTGGGCATCCACTCTGGACAGAGGTGGTGGCCCAGGCTGGCCTGTGGCCTGTCACCCCCAAGAACAGTATCCATGATTGAGAAAGCTCGACACAGGGCGTGACAGGGGCGAGGAGGCTCAGGAAGCGCTGAAGGTGAGTGGGATGCTCGTGCCAGGTGTGGGAGTCTCTGCACATCACTGAGGCATAGGTGTCCAGCCGAGGCAGGGCAAAGAGCATCAACATCATGATGACAGGCAGCCTGGCAGCAGGGCACAGAAGGCAAAAGCTACCACAGACGAGATATTAGACCTCCGACGGGGTGAGAGTGTGTCTCTCTGCTCTGGTTTGCATGTGGTCTGTCACCAACAAAGCTCATGTTGAGGCTTAATTTCCCAAAGTAACAGCACTGAGGTGGCAGGGCCTTCTAGACATGTTTGGGTCAGAAGGATCTGTTTTTGTGAATGTACCCTCTTTTGTGAGAGAATGGGTTAGTTCTCTTAAGGCTGAATTTGGTCTCAAGTAATTGGATTAGTTACGGTGAGACTGGGTTATAAAGTAAGTTTCTTTGCTCATGTTTTGTATGTGAGTGTGAGTGTGTGTTTGTGTGAGTGACAGTGTCTTACTGTGTAGTTTAGGCTGGCCTTGAGCCCACTGGTGTCAGTCAAGTCCTCCTGCCTCAACCTTTCAGCCGGCACGCCGGCTCTCACTCGCTCTTGGCTCCTTCGCAGAATGCGCTCTCTCCCTCACACACACTTTACCATTGTCATTAGCTACCAGGAGGCTCTTGCCAGAAGCCAGCGCTTTCCTTTGTACCAACCCAGCCATGGGATTTTGTCATAGACACACAGAGCAGACTAAGATGAGATCTATTCAGGTTCGGATAGCATGGCCTGGACCAGCAAGGTTGGACTTGGTCAAAGTCCAGTGGGTCGGCATGGTGCTGGAAGCAGGTAGAAGCAAGAGCAGAGTGACAGGATGACCACAGGGGCAGGAGGAACAGAAGCACTGATGGGAGATCAGCCACATATGGAAGACCAAGCACACAGGAGAGGTAAGGATGATGGGAGCCAAAATTTGTCTTAGAGCTGGGAGTTACAAATACAGAAAAGGAAAAAAAAAATACTAGGGTAATGGTTTTCAACATATACTGGTAGATGCAAAACTACAGAAATCATATATATATATATAAATATATATATATATATATAATATTTCTACATGAATGTTTACTCACAGTTGTATGTAGTAATTTGCTTGACATTGTCCCCCAGTTTTGTCCAGTAACAAGTCTCTTAAAGCAAGGAATACAACCCTGGAAGATTAAATCTTTCAGACAATATTTTCTACAAGAGCAAGCCAGGACTACACAGAAAAATGGCTAATTTCAGGACTGAGGCAACAACTTAAGAATATGAATGTTGTACTGAAAGCAAGGCAATGATAGGAATATATCAGAAGGAAACAGAGGCAAGTGTCACACCACAGTAGGTAACTACTATGGCAGATAAAATGGAAAACCCCGCCTCCTGAGCAGTATAGCTATGGTAGTTAATTCTAATCCATGGATGCATTAAAAATGTAATGAAGACTAGAATATTTACATATGACCTCTCCCACAAAGTATGTATTAATTACAGCATAAAAATATAATGAAAGAAGCTGAATAAAGGAGTAACTTCTTAGTGGAGGGGGTGGCAGGCACCTCCTGAATTACATGACATGTGGATGGCTAGTCACTAGGAAGACTGAGGCTGTGCCCTTTAGTAAGATGGCAGTGGGGAGACTAAAATGTCATGTGAAAAATTCTTGCCAAACTTTCATAAATTGCATTTTGCACCAAATACAAATCATATGACTTATAAAAAGCACCAGGTCTATAATCTCCAAAAGTATCTATGGTAGTTGATTTAGCATCAACTTGATTGGTCTGAGATCTATCTAGCCGCTCCTGTCTCCTGTTCCTGTCGCTGTTCATCCTACACTCCAAGTTCTTTGGACCTGACTCTAGGACTTGTAGCAGTGGGTCTCTGAGATGCAGGGCTGTTGGCCTTGAAATTGGAGCGACCACTTCCAGCTTGTCTCATTTCTAGGCTTCTGGCTTCATTCCCTGGCTCTCTGACAGGCAGAAATCTGTCCTTGAACCTTGCAGCCCCTGTAATCACGTGAGCTGATCTACTGCTATGCACACATGTAAGTGCACATGGTTGCCTTCCCCTTCCCACTGCTGTATCACCACACCTTACACCCAGAATTTAAAGGAAGAGAGGTTCAATTTGGTGCAGTTTCAGGGGGCTCCTTCCAGGGTCAGCTCCCATGCAGAAACATGACAGCAGGAGGACACAGCTGAACAAAGATGCTCTGTTTGTGTCAGCTGGCCAGTAGAACACAGGAAGACGCCAGGGAGGAGGGGGCGCTAGAGCATGAATAGTACGCATGGTCACACTTCAGTGGCCTGTCCAGACACACCCACAAGTGTGCTTTACTAAGAATCTCTTGTGGTTCCCATGCCAGTCAAGTTGGCACAAGTAAGCTTAACTGTCACATATATGTATGAGTAGGAAGTGTAATTGAAAAATATGGTGAATACGTCAAATAAATTTTAGATAGTTAGCATACAAGATCGCTCTCGAAATACTTCCCTTCACTTGAACACACTTCACCTATCATCCTTTCCACTCTCTGATGCAATTCTGGGAATCCTCTTTCACGAGCGTCTTTATTGCACTGTTGTGGTTGCCCCAGTGTCCTGAGTTAACTTAAAAATGTAACTTTTGTGGTCATCTCAACATTAAGGAAGATCCAGGAGACACAAACTACTAGATGCAGTGAATCAGATGGAGAGAGGCACCATAATTTGCTCATGAGCCTGTCTTTCCATTGCTTGGCATGTGCCAGCATTTTTTTGTTTGTTTTGTTTTGTTTTGTTTTGTTTTTATCACACCTTCCAAAGACACTCGTGAAAGAGGACTGCCAGAACTACTCCAGAAAGTAGCAAGGATGATGGGATAAGTGTGTTCAGAGACAGGTGAAGTATTGAGGGGTGGGAATGGCCATGTGTCTTTAATTGTAACACATTTTTTATTGTAATAAAATTTTAAGATGTAAGCACTCACCTTCCATCTTGATCATATCTTGTGTTATATATATTAGTATATAATGTGTATAATACATAGCATATGTATGTGTGCATATATGTATTATACATATATACATATGTACATAAAATATGTGTATTTAATATATTTACACACACACATACTCCATTAATTCTCTGGAGAATTCTGTATAATACAGCATCAAAGCCAAGGAAAAAGACTTAGAAACTTTTTTTAAAGATTATTTTTTCTATTCTTGTGATTTTGTGATACACGATACATTAGTGTGGGGGAACTGGTAAAGGTTTTTGTCATCTCTGGTCGTTTTCCATTTCTTTATCCCCTCCATCACCCTCCTCTCCTTTTCCTGGTTCCCTTCCCCATCTCCAAAATGTCTGCCTGCCTGTTCCTACCATCTGTCCTTACTGAACTCTTTAAATTATTTATACTCTGGTTTCTCTTACAGAGGAAAGGAAATTAAGGTAGTCACTGACAAGTAACTGCAACAAGGGATTCTGAAGCAAATGGACTCTGAAGTTTCAGGGGACTCATGGAGCAACTGATGAATTCTGAAGTGGATTTGCAAACTTGAAGGTTGTAGTGAAACATGCAGATGAACATGCAGATTCTGATGAGCAGATTATGGTTTTGTATATTTGATTATAGGAACTACCCACAAGGGTACCCAGGGAGAGCAGTGTGCCTCTTGGTCAACCTGGGGAGCCAATAGTTCAATGGCCAACGTTGTTTGTACTACCGTTAGAAAGTGGAAGTTGTTAAAAATAAAATTTATTTAAAACAAAATTACTGTAGTTGTCAAACTGTGTAGGGTGCTGGGAATGAAACCCAGGCCTCGCCTAGGCTGATTATGAACTCTAATACTGAACTGCAGTGCAACCCTGTGTGGTCAGTGTGAAGAAGGACAGAAAAGGGTGTGAGGAGCAGGGGAAATAATGTTGCATGGTCAGAAAATAAGTTAAGTAGCATATTCTATACCCAAATTCCTTTCCAGCAAACAGAATGCTCTCTACAGTGAGTAATTCACTCAGGTGGACAATGAGATAAAGCACACCTGTTCTAAACAAGACAACATAAAGCTTTTAGTTTACTTTATGACCACCGACAAGCTCTAAAGAAAATACACACAGAGAAGTTCCAGGAAAAGGAAATGGTCACCTTTCCCATCCGTTATTACAGAGAGAGGTTTTCTGTTATTCAAAAAAAAAAAGCACATGATGGTTACTGTGGTTGCTCTTTACAGTGTTCTAGAAGGAAGAAGTCGGCACACTGGTGAGGCTGCTGCTGTCCGCCTCGCAGATCCTGGTGCTCCCACGGTACTGTGCTGTTCACAGCATAAGCAGGCAACCAGCAATAAGAGCTCTCCTGTTGTAGGGGAAATCATTATAAGGACCTGCTGAAGAAGTGCTCCTTGTGTGGGAAACCTATGGAGTACAAGAATGCGCAACTTTTGCTCTACTTTATTTCTCCATATACTGGAGGCATTCATGGGAAGTGTTTGTGGGAAGAGACAGAAGGAAAGTCCAGAAGCAATTAAGACAGCTCAAATAATGGGAATGAGGACAGCTACATTGAATATTGGTAATAAATTTCATAAAGTTATTACCAATAAATTCGCTTTATAGTAAAAAAAAGTACTAATTTTTAATGATAATCTTAATTTCCTCCTTCCATTTAAAGAGAAGTCCCACACAAGATCTGAGCAAATATGTATTTGTATTCTTCGAAGGGAAAACAAATACCAGAGAAGTACCAATGTACTTATAGCATTAGAATAATTTATATTTCAACACTATTAGTTTATTATAGCAAATTGCTATTAACTTAGTGGCTTAAAAAATACAAAATTGTGGGCTGGCCAGACAGCTCAGCAGATTAAAGCACCTGCTCAGGCCAACTCAGCGGCTGGGGTTCAACCCCGGCGTGCTGTGCCAGCCCCGCCCCTGGGGCTCACTGAGACAGCAATTGAGACTGGGTGTGGTGGTGCATGCCTGTAACAACAGCTCTTGGGAGGCTGAATACAGGTGGATTACTACGAGTCCTATCTACGTAGTGAGACTGTATAGACCCTCACAAAAATGAAAAAAAAAAAATTCTCTTCCATTTCTGGAAGTCAAAAGTAAAACAACAACAACAATACAATCAGCTTCACTTCTACAGTTTGGGTAAATGTTCCCTAAAGGTCCATGTGCTGCAGGCTTGGTCTCTAGTCCATGGGGCTCTGGGGAGGTGGTAGACTCTGTAAGGAGCTGGGTATGTTGGGAAGCCTTCCAGTCCTAAGGGGATGAAGAGGTGCACTTGAAGGGGTTACCAGGACAGGCTCCTCCTCTCCACTTCCTAGCTTTCCTGCAGGGTGTACCTTCTTCCACCAAGTGCTTTTGCCATGATGTGTTACCTCACCACAGACTAAAAGTGGCAAGGTCCACAGACCACACATTGAAACCTCC
>PVKN010043008.1:0-10301 GCA_004027915.1 Capromys pilorides | reverse complement strand
AATGCCATAGGATTGACCGGCTACAATTTTGTATATACTTAGATTAATAAATGTCTGTGTAAAAATGTGAAACTGCTTTTATTACATTGTATAGGGATTTATTAGAATATCAATGATTGATGGAAAACATTGATTTCAAGTTAAGTGTAAGATGTTTGATATTCAGAAAGACAGTGATGTTAAGCTCAAGTACCTATGTTATAGAGTAATAGTATCATGAAGCTTCTCTTCTGGAGAGATAAGAATGTAAGTTTACAGATCAAAAATTAGAGAAAAAGAAGGGCTACAAGGATTGCCAATATTTTAGCCCTAGCCCTTCAAGGTCAGTGAGGACTCAGGATGTAAGAGAACCTGTGCTGTAACATCCTATAACTCAGTGGTGTCCCAAATTTTCTGTTCAAGGAGATTATGGGACCACAGAGGAAATGGATTGATGATGTATAGTGTGCCTAGGAAGAGTCACCTAGAGAGAAAACATTCTCTTGGGCTTTCACAGAGAGCAAACTGGTCAAGCAATGGCCGTGACTCGTCCAGATGGCTGCTGACACTGACAACAGTTCTACAAAGCACTGTACATGGTTCCAAAGTAAATCCTGAGGGGATTTGACTGACCTTGGGAGATACAAAAGTTACATGTTTTGTTATACAGGTCTTGCTTTAACTTGCCCTTACCCACCCAGCAGAAAAGTTTAACCACGAGGCATAAAACATAAAGCTAGATTGGTATGCTGAGCTATAAAAGGATTAAATCAATAGCTTCCGACATTGTCAGTTCTGCCAATAACCCACTGCGATTATGGAATACTGGACTATGTATGTAACTATTTTCTTAGTTTAATGAGAAGAAATTTTTTGTACCAACAATGATTAGAAAAATTATCATGTCTATATCCTGTGCTCTGTACAACTACTATGAGGACAACAATATGCATTGCATCAATTAAAAAAAAAGTGAATCCTCAGAACTTCTGGTGCAGTTTGATTCATTAATGATCGTTTTTGGACTAGTTACTTAATTTTGGCCTCTAGGTACCACCCCCCAACCCCACCCCAGGTGGGATAAAGATTCAACAAAGAACAGGCTTGAGGAGATCAAATGCAACATATACCCCATAATCTATTTAAATAATGGCAAACATTTGCAAGTTCCTGTTTGGCGCATTCCTAGTCCTGAACCCTTCCTATACACCCGTAACTGCATTCAAAGTAGAATCATGCCCGGGAATTTCAAAGCTAAGACAGATCTAAGAGAGTGCTGACCGGCTTCCATAGGCCAGAACCCTACAGTCCTACTGAGGAGTCCCATGGAGTTTATCAGTGGGAACCCAGGGATAGTCCCCAAGATACTCACCATGCTCAAACATTCCTGAGTTCCTCTTGCAGCAATCTATAGTACCATTTTATGGAACTAAAGAATACCTGCTTCATTCTATTGAAAGTTTATCTTGGATTTAAAATTATACTCTTCAGTTTGTTAACCCCCTGAATTATTTGCAGACTAACATGAGAATGACCTAAGAATATAAGCAAAACCCAAAGCTACCTACAAAGAATAAATATTTAGTTGCTTACTAGGGATAGACATGAAAATGTGAATTTTTCAAAGTTTCTAGACCAGTGTGAACAGTAGCAATGTAATAGGAGTAAGTCAGACGATCTCATAAAGTGACTACTTTGAAAGGGACAGCACTCATTTGAGGGTGTGTATGCGTGTTTATATATGTGTGTGTGTGTGTGTGTTTAGAAATACCTAGTGTCATTACCTTGTAATCATCTTACATACAAGCTATATATTTTTATATATATGGATTTTTAAAATGTGAAGTTATATAACATTATTTCATTTGATGGATATCATTAATCCTTTTAAGTATAAATAACAAAAATAGCCAGGTATGATTGTGTATGCCTGTAATATGAGCTACCTGAACTAAGGCTAAGGCTGAACAGCCTCAAGGCCATCCTGTGCAACTTAGTGTGGGCCTGTCTCAAAGGGGAGTGGTGCTCAGTGCTCCCACTATGTCTGCTCTGACCCCACTCAGTGCAGTTTGCCCTACAGTGTGAATGGTGACAGGGTGTTTCTGGCCAGTGAGAACATGCACAGGGACCCAGGAGTCCTCACTGTGGCTGAATGTGGCTGAATGTGGCTGAATGTGGCTGGGGCTCAGGCATCTGTATGGTTCTGAGCTCACTGGAAAGACAGGGCAGCTCGCCTAGTGCCACCTCCTGCCATGCAGTCTGTGGGGCATGAATTCTGCATATACTGCCAATGGTACTAGAAAAACAGCAAGAGGTGGGTCTCTCAACTAAAAATCACACAGTTTAACAACTACCAAGAACACTAAGAACTTTTTATCTTGGGCCCTCTGCGATACAGCACCACTCACTTGGGATGGACACCTTGTTAGGAACCATGGAACAACTCGGTCCCTGTGGCTTACAGGAAGAAGACACTTGTTTGCCACACATGCTGTCAAGATCTAGACCAGCTGGCAGCTGTTAACACTGGCCACTGATTCCTGCAGTTTAAAGACGAAATGTGAAGCAGAAGCTTTAAGAAAAAGAGGAGGGTAAGGTGAAAATCCACATTCTCTCCCATTTCAATACTATCTTTGATTCTCAACCTCACCGCTGGTTATAAAGAGCCAGGCTCCAAGACATTGGGACACACCCACTTGGCGCCTCTGTGACAACTGCTACAGCATAAACATGATCGTCCTGTCTCAGCTTCACCAGTGCTGAGATTACATGTGTGTGCCAGCATGCCTGGTTTCAGTGGCTGGTACAGTGCACCCAGTTCTGAGGCCAGCACAGACTGCTGACAGCAATGGGCTGCTCTGTAAGATGCCACCATTCAGGAGAATAGAGAGAAAGTTGGGGAAAATGCAGTGGGAGCACTGAGTCCTCCCTTTTGAGACAGGCCCTCACTAAGTTATCCCCTCGAGCCTGGTCTCCTTGGGGCAGTGTGAGAACTGATGCCTCACTCTTGGGTCTGGCTTTGTTTCTGCTGCACTTTCCTGATACCTAATGGAGCCTCCATCCTACCTGCCCACCATGCTCCTTGGAGGACAGAGTCCAAGGCATTCTGCAGCTTGGAGTTTCAGGGCAGAGAGGGGTTCTTGGGCCTTGATCAGCGGGTAACATGGCAACAACAGTAGAACTATCACTTACTTTCCTATCTTGGGGCTGCTACAGCAAGTCCAGGGCTATACCGGTGAACACGGGGCACGGCACTACCTGCTTGGCACCAAAAGCAGTTGTTTTAAGCAGAGGAACCTGCCTTCTAAGCCTTGGCTCTTCCAGGTCTAACAACCACAGTGTTTACATTCCATACTGTTTGTCTCACGGCAAAGTAGAAGCAAATGTACAGACAGGCTCTAGAAGCCTTGCATCAAGCTCTGTAAGGAGGCGGTAAGACGGAAAATGGTTCTTAGCAGAATCAGCCTTGAAAAGTCAAAATAAACACAAAACCTTTATGGGGAAAGAGGGTGCATATCCTGTGTGTGTTCCCGAAACAGACAGACCTGGGGCCATACTGTATCCTTTACCCCTACTGGTCTATCAATCTACTTACATTTCCCCAGTTTTTATTGTCAAGGTATTATAAATTAGGAAACTTACAAAAGAGAGTATGTAATCTTCTCTGAAATGGCCTGCAGATATGTCACTGTACTAAATGTGTTTCAGATTTAATGAAGCTTTAATGTCCTTTTTAATTTTGCCTGTTTCTGTATCACCAGGGGTCGGGCAAGGCAATCAGCACTCAAGAGGGTGGTTTGGTTTAAAACTAGGAAAAAACTCATTTGCTTATGAGTTGCACTGTATTTTCTTAATTAAATTTACTGAGTAAAATGGTTTAAGTTCAGCCAACCAATGACCTTTGTATGTAGATTTAGATTTATAAATAGGTTAACAGTTAAAGTAAAGGGAGAAAGAAAAAAGAACTGCAACAAAGCAAACAGATTAGGGCTAAGCCAATAGAAATCTTTGCTCTCTTTATCATCTTTACAAAAGACGCATTTAAATATAGGCAGCTTAAGTCCAGTCTTAAAAAAATACACTGAAAAATGTGGACACAAATAAGCACCAGTAATTCATCAAATGACTTACATCCTTTTCAGTCCCAGGAGGGGAGCTGTTCACATTGTAAAGGATTTGGAAAAGCTTTAGTTGTTTTTTGAGAGTGGAGGTAGACAGGAGGGAGGGTTAAGATTCTATCTTGTGTTGAATAAAAAAGTACATTTTAATTCTAAATACTTAAGGCTCAGCACACTGCTGAATACTTCTTGTGGGACATTTACTATGTAAAAGGCAGGATGAGAATGTCTTCGATGTGGTTACTAGTTGGAAATACATTTAAGTAACAGGACATCTGTAACATTTAAACACTGCAAAACTGGGAATATTTCTCAGTGTCATCTTACTGATCTTTGATTTGTCTAATCATAATCCATGAATTGCTCTTGCCTTGGAAGTACTATGTTGAATATGTTGTGTTTCACAATTTAAATAACATATATTTGGGTGTGTATATTTCTTCATGTGTGTGGGTGTACAACTGTTAAAACTGTTGCTACACTACAACTGCATGATGAAAACCTCTGTATTTTATTTATTTATTTAAAAATCTTTTTATTCATTTATTTATTTGGTACAGGGTCTTGCTATGCAGCTTCGATACATAGCGATTGTCCTGTCTCAGCCTCACCAGCGCTAAGGTTACAGGTGTGTGCCACCATGCCTGGTTTTAGTGGCTGGTACAGTGCACCCAGTTCTGGGGCCAGCATAGCATGAGGAACTGGGGATTGAACACAGGCCCTTGTACTTGCCAGGCAAGTGCTTAGAGTGCTGAGCTATCTCCCTGGCCCCTAAACTTCTGTATTTTAGGAAAAAGGATAGATGATATTTACTTATGATGTAATGAAAATGGTTTTAGCCAACAGTAAATATAACTGCCACGAAATTTAACAAAAATGGTTTTTGTTGATAATAAAAATATCATGAAATTACAATGGAGGAGAAGAAAAATATACATTGTACCCAGAAAGCAGTGCAGTACACAAACTCATGACATGAACTTCGTGGTGATCAAGCCCCTGACTTATAATAGCAGCCGTGTAAAGCAAGTAGTTTTAAGTTTACAGTTATACAGAAGAGCAATGCTTTTTTAAAATTCTTAATTTAGACATATTCTATGTTTCTCAGCATAACTGCAAATTGAAAATAAGCATTTCCAATATAGCCAGTGATCTAGCTGAAGGAGGACTTTATAGCTTGAAATGTTCTAAAATTTGTTCTTAATTACCTTGCGCACATTTTACACAATTAAATTTCCATCCAAGGATTTTGCATTTAGATTGTATACTGCAGTTAAACCTTCATTTCATAGAAATGCAGCAGTCACTTTGCAACATTCAGGCACTGGCAGATTTTTTAAAAATCAGACTTAACTACTAGATTACACAAAATTCCCTAGGTAAGATTTCATCCCAGGACCAATTTACACAGTCCTAGAGAAAAACCTTAAATCTTCTGAAACTCTGCTGGCAAAGAACCACAATAAATATTAAATACCTCAAAAATCTACCCTAGGATTTTTCTTTTCTCCTCATGTATCAATTTCACTGTCCTCTTACTGAATGGTTTAAAAAACAATCTGGAGGATAGAACAGCAATTTTCCAGTGTTAAAGTGCTTCGGAGGTTAAACCGGCAACAAAGAACACAGAACATGAAGCATCTTGAAGTAGGGTTTCAATTAAATGTGGAAGATTTAGTAATGCAGGACTAAAAAAAAAAAAATGGAGAGAGTTACAAATTAATTTAATCTTCTGCCTATAGTTTGCAGCTGCACTCCAAAGTGTCTGGGGCTTAAGAACAAAGCCTTGAAAGGCCTCGGAGTGAGGAGAGCTTGGGTTTTTAATGTATAACGCCATTAGCTGATAACTTGTAGAGAGTCTGCAACCCCTGTGGAGGGGCATAAGTGCGAGTAACAGAGACTGATGAAGTGGCATGTTTGTTCACATCTAGAACTATGAGGAAGAGGGTTATTACGAATACATCAGGCCCAACAGAAGCATGGCCTAATAACCTCTGGGACCCTCTGCCACATCAGTTCTCACTACATCAAGTATATTGAAATCAAAACCTAATTCACTTTAATTAAAGACAATTAGTTTGTTTTACCATTATTGTTTAACTTGTAAGACAATATATTGCAAATTAAAGATGGGATAATAAATACAATGCAAGCAGAAAACTGTATACACCTCTCCATCTATGGGTGGTGAAATGAGCTTAGCAATGTTATCTACTTAAGGAAATTCAAGGTCACCACTATAAAGAGTGTTACTCTAAAAAGAAGACAGTGGGACATGCATATTTCCTTATTTGATTTACACTTATTTTCACAAAACACCTTGTTACAAACTTGAAATATTTCTTCAACGTAAGGAGAACTATAGCCTAGTGGAGGTGTCAGGCACTTAATAATTTGTCCAAGGTTATACTATAAGTTGGAGGCAAAACTTATTAAATTATGAGAACACTGAGCTCTACAGATGTTTTGGCAATGAGAAGGTCCCCACTGGCAAGGGCTCGGGAGACTTCCGGTGCATGGGTACACCGGCAAAGAACTCATCAGGTCTGACTGCAAGGTGCCAAGCACTCTGGAGAGCTTGTAAATAACTCTCCTTGCTTTGGGTAGAAAAAGCCTAAGTGTGAACCCATCAGGGTGCTCCTTAACATGTGCCGACATTCCAAAACCAAGTCCTTGTCCTCACCAGAGTCCGGTGGTAGAAAGGAACTTTAGTTCAACTTAAGGAGCCCAAGCACAGTAGCGCAAAGGAATAAATCAAGCACTTCTCTATCATTCAGAAGGTCCTACATTCTAGCCGAGATTACTACTAATAATAGAGGAAAGACAGCTTTACAAATAAATGTTTCTAATACAGTGGTTTTTTTTTTTAATTAGAAATGGGCTTATTACAGTGGACACTTAAATGGGGAGAGGGCAACAGTAATTCACAAACACAATATCCTAATGCTGTTCCTTTAATTGCTTTATTTGTTTCACTGTTAAAAATGATTGCTTGCTGTAGCCCAGCCATGAACGCTGAAAAGCATGATACATGGAGGTCTCAACCTGGGCAAACTGTACCTAAACTTACACTTTATTGCAGCTTAGTTCACAATCTTCACCTAATATAGGGTTATATCCCAGTGCAGCAGGAGGATAAATCATCCTGGAATATTACTCTGGCAAAGTTTAGCTGTGACTGGAGCATATGTGCTTTCGAGCCACTGAAGCAAAGGCCCATAAAATACACTAATTACTGGAAGTTATGGTCACTGAGTGATTGATAGCGCTCTGCAAGGCAACTTCCTCATTTCCAGCTCTTCTGACGGGCTCATCCGCCGCATAGCAATTATTAATTCATGACCTACCCCTCAGGCGCTGGTACCTTTACTTCTAATTCTCTTGCTACCCAACTCCTGCTACAGCTGGACACTGTCTTTCTTCATTCTGATGGCTGCGTAAGGATGATAAAAAGTAAATTTCATGTTAAGTGCTATTGTTTTGAATCTTTAAGTGTCAGTTGGCTGGTCTAACCCTGCTGTCCCCTAACGGGTAATTGTTCTTCTCCTATAATGCTATTTTGTTTGTACCATTTTCTCTTCCCTTAAAAAAAAAAAGAGTATGCATATGCATGTGTGTGTGTGTGTGTGTGTGTGTGTGTGAGTTTATACTTGAACATGTGTATATGGGCATATGTATCTGCTTGTCTATACATTAGACCAAAAACTGGCTGAACAACTTTTTGGTTGAATGCTGTGTTTAAAAGCTATATGTAATTTCAATTGGGCCACAGAAAATACGAGGCAGCTAACTGAAGAAAAAAAAAGAATGGGCTGGCCAGATAGCTTAGTGGATTAAAGTGTCTGCTTAGACAGACACAGGGACTAGGGTTCGATCACCGGTGTACCCCTTGGGTACGCTGAGATGGCGACTGAGACTAGGCATGGTGGTGCACACCTATAAGCCCGGTGCTTGGGAAGCTGGAAACAGGAGAATCACTACGAGTCTGATCTGTGCAGTGAGACCCTGTAGAACCTGTACTAAATACATAAAAAATGAAAAGAAAGAAAAAAGATCCTCCATTTAAAAAGACTACTTTTGTGACTCGGCACACATTCTAATTGTTCCATGTTGGTTTTTAGCAGTAGCTCTACTCAGAACGATGCTAATTAAAATATCTGGGTGTAAAACTAAATCTCTAGAAGTCACTTAAAAACACAAAGGTCTCTTTTAATGGCGTTCTGTATAGTAGAGGAAATTCGGAGAAATACTCAGAATTACAGAGAGATAAAGTTCAGTCATAACAGATGAAAGCAAGCATTTTACTTTTCTAACTAAAAAATCAATGCTCTTTGAAAGTCTGCACAGCTCACAAATGCCATCCTGAGATCGTACTTTTCCTCTCTAGAACCCAAGACAGGGCAACAGCTGAACAGATGGAGCTAGCCCCTCTGGATCCCCGCAGAATGTTCCTCCTGCTTTCCCCTTCTGTCAGAAGTCAGTTTGGGAAGACCCTAGCCACAGTTTTGTGAACAAATTCATACCACTCCTTGCCCAGACCATTCCCTGGGCAATGTACTACATCTTACTGGTTGTTGGTCCTTGTCAACATCTTCCCGTGTCTCTGATGCCTGGTAAACTTAACTTGTAAACCTTAAACCCTGAACTTTTATATTCTCTCTGACATCAGAAACGTTTTGCATAGGATGATCATGAGCCGTGATTGATTCTGATAAATTCTCTGATAATGCTGTCTCAAGCCTGGTTATCTGGGTGCCGCACAGCTTGGGTGTTTGTCTGTCTGCTATGCAGCCTGAGTGAATACGGCATACTCAGTAGTAGGTCTGGCAGTCTTACCCTCTTGCTTCTGCGTCATTGCTTGGAATGATCAATAGCTACCACTTTCATGTATTTAAGTGCTATGATTAATTCAGATGGCTTATTTCTTATTAAAGACTAAAGGGTTACAAGAAGGGAAAAGATTAAGAGTTAACTGCCCCCAAACCTATCATCCCATGTGCTTAATTAACCATGTGAATCCTTATCAGAATTAAGAAATGACACCCTTTAAGGATGTGTGTGTAATGTTGACCTATGTCCTCTGACACAGGCAGCTGGCATCCCGTCAACAGTCTCTTAGAGACCTTGCTCTGCAGGCTGCCATCTGCAAATTGCTCTCTGGAGTCCAGCAGCTGTGGATGTCGGACAGAACATCAGAGCCAGGGTCCAGCCTGCTAAGTTCAATCTAATCTCCTCTCGTTCTAGTCCACAGTCACAATCAGTGCTGCGCTCATGGTCTTGGTATGTGCAGCCAGGCCAGCTGAAGCAGTCTAACCTGCCCAGCAAATGTGGCTTAGACACCATTGCCTCTACAAGGGCTGCTGTGGTGTATGGTATTTCCAGACCTGGTGTACACAGAATTCATTTTCCCAGGCACTCTTTCTCATGTGATCTTATCTCTTCCTCAAAGAAGCCTGTGATGTGATCAGCAGAATGTGGCAGCAGAGAGGGCTACAACTTCTGAGGCTGGGCCTTTCACTATCATGGCTTAGAACCCCAGGCACCAGAAGGCCTGTGCTGGCCATGGAGAAAAGAGGAGAGAGAATGCGTGAGCAAGACACGGAGGGCACAAGAAGAGAAGGTCACGCTGCAGCCTCTGCTGGCCATGGGTGGAGCTGTGGTGGATCTGCCATTCTTAACCAACTACACTTTGCAGTGTCCTGAGGTCCTTCATGCTATGTCAAATGCTGTACCCTGCTAAGATTCCAGACCCATAGAATCCTGGGTAAATAAATGGTTATTTTAAGCCTCTAATTTTGCATAGCTTATTGAGCAGTAATTGATAACTGAAGCACTTTCCCAGCACTGACGCTGGCCTGTGCTCCTGCCAGCCCAGGTCTGTGTGGCTCCTGTACTGTGCCTGCTCCTGTTCCCTGGGCCAAGGAGCTCTGAGGGCAAAGCTCATGTTCCTATGGCTTGTGCAAGGTAATGCTGGCTAAGGTTACTGGAGAGATGGGATTTTCACCTGTCCACTTCATAGTGTACTATATACACTGGAAATTAGGTTCACGTTTGTGTTTCTTTTAAAAACTGAATAAGGCCTTGGTTTCTGAACAACAAGAAACATATTTCAAAATAGAGGGGCTGGGGATTGGGCTCAGCAGTAGAATGCTTGCCTAGCAAGCTGGAAGCCCTGGGTTTGGTCCTCAGCATCAAAAAAAAAAA
>PVKN010043007.1:0-10303 GCA_004027915.1 Capromys pilorides | reverse complement strand
ACTATTTGGCTGGCCCTCAGGGACAGGTTTTCATTGCCGCCAGGTGACCCTTGCTCTGTCTCTGGCCTATAGCAAAGTTACCCTTGCTATCAGCTGAACACAGATGAGAGCTTCCTCTCATCCCTGCCCCACAGTCTTCCTCTTCTTCTCAGCCTGTGGACTGAGCAGGAGAAGCATGTGCATGGCAGGGACCCCCTTCTATGGAGCACCCTTCTACCTGCTTTATAGCCCTCCTTCCCAGGGGATTGCTGACTTGCTGATCCCATAACCTGGTGTCTTAAAGGGAGGATCATTCCTTCCCTGGATTCTGGGCTCTCTACAAATGTTTGGGGGCATAGCAATCTTTAACATTTTTGCTGTCCCATGGGCCTAGTGAACCCCATGAACCACCCTGAGACTGTTGTCATCTCTTGTCTACATTCATAGACAGAGGAAATGCTAAGCCTTAATGAGGGGTTGGTGAAGATAAAAGATGCATTTTCCCTATTCAAGTTCATGGATGCTTTAACCACTATCCATGTGGCCCTTGGGAAATCAAGAGCCAGGCCTAAGAAGCCCTGAGACAAGATCGCATACACAGGTGTGGCCTGGAATTGTATGCAGCAGGGAGGGAGAAGCATTTACAAAGTGTGGGCTTTGTAAAAAGGGTCTAAGTCTTCCACCCCCCTACCTCCTCCTCTCCCAAGACTGCCTTGACCCAGCTGTGAGGCAGGCTGCCAAACATGGCTTGGCTCTGTTTTTTTCTTCCAAAATATTTTTTTCTCATGTTGAAATTTGATAGCTGTTGTGGCAGTGTTAGGAGGTGTTTGGGTCATGACAGTGAAGCCCTCAAGCCTTTATTCTTGCCTTTTGTGAGTGCATGAGTTTCTCTCTCATGGGCCTGGATTGGGTACCATGAGCGTGGGTTGTTACGAAGGGAGGCTGCCCTTTGCCGCTTCTGTAGGCACCTGATTATCCTTTTCTCCTCGGTGGAAGCCAAACAGAAGCTGGTGTCATGATCGTAGCCTTCCCAGCCTCTGAACTATGAGCCCAAATAAACATCTAGTCTTGATAACTTAAACAACTCAGGTACTGGATCATAGCAACAGGAAAATGTGCTATGGGCTGGGTTTTCACTTTTGGACGGGCAGGACAGGGCAGAGCAGAGCAGAAGGCCGCTGCAGAGACTCTGACTGACCGGGGAAGCTCAGCGGAGGATTCTGAGGGATGGCTGCTGCCCTGTTCCACACAGTGTATGAACAACACAATAGCAGCAAGGGCACCCCAGGTGGGGTACAGGCCAGTTTCACCCCTTCTCTGTGGGAGAACTAAGTATGGATGAAGTCAAGAACACTCTAGAGCAATGAGCTCTTTGTCTCACGGTTGCGTTCAGGGCCCCTTCAAGCTGGGAGGATCTGGGGAAGACTGGGGGGTTGGCTTGGAGGCCCCTAAATTATAGACCCTGCAAGAGTGGATAAAACTAGCCAAACATTCTCTTTTCTCTTTTAAATGAATATTATTTGCAATGGATAGCTCATAATGGTGTACATTTATGAGGGACAGTGTAATGTTCTGGCTTGTGTCTACAATATGGAATTGTTCAGTCAAATGTAGCAACACATCTGGTTCCTCACTGACCTCTCACTCTTTATGGTGGGACATTTTGAAATTGGTTCTCAGCTGTTCTGAAATCTATGCTCTGTCATCACTGGTAATAGTCACTGGGCCATGAAGCAGAGTTGTTTTCTTAGCAGGGGAATGGGCACCCCTGGCTGTGCAGAGTGGAAAGTGGCAGCACTAAATACTGCCCCAGCCAAGCCCAACGTCATCCCTGGTATGTGGCTATCCTTGGAGGGAGGTGTTCAGAGTTGAGGGTGATGAGGCGGACTCTCCCCAAGCCTTGCTCTCCTAGGTGGGAGAGGGGCTGCAGGGGGGTGGGTGAGTCATCACAGAGCCTGGCAGGACAGGGCACAGAAGAAAAGGAGCAGCCCTTCCCGTCTTCATCCTGGGGCAACTGGCCCAGTAAAGCCACCACTGGAATCTACTGGCTTCGCGAAAGCTTTCCAGAATCCATTCTGTGTGGCGCCTATGATCCCTTCCCTCTAGCGAGAGTTGGCCGGGCTCTCTGTCCGCAAGTGTCCGCTGCTCTCTAGTGGACAGAAGGGCACATGGCAAGTGGTGGACAGCCAGGTCGCAGAAGTCCAAGGTCAAGCCACTCTGCACGTTGCCATAAAGCATGCACTGCTAGTCCTAGTCCCGTGTAGGGTGCTGCGTGAAATGAATCACACATTGTTATGGGCTGAGTGGTGTCTCCTCCAGAGTCCACAGGTTACAGTCCTTAACTGTGGGACTGTAGAGGGTCTGAAGTGACTGTATTTGCCAGTAAGGGTTTGGGTTTTGTTTTTTTCTGGTGCTTGGGATTGAATTAGACAATGCCTTACAACTAAGCTACATTTCCAACCCCTTTTATATTTTTGAAACAGGGTCTGGCTAAGATGCCCAGGCAGGATGTGAGGCCAGGATCCTTCTGCCTCATCTATCTGAATTTCTGAGATTATAGTCTTGCTTTACCACACCTGGTTAGAAATAGGATCTTTAACCGTTTGAGTCCCAAGCAGCGCGATCACGCTGCTGAGATTTTACGTCGAGAAAACCCAGCACATTTCAAACATTGTGCAACCGCGCTTTCTCTAAATGAGTACGAAAAGACCCAAACAGCGTGATAGCGCTTGTTTTATTTTATGTCGAGAAATACCAAGCAGCGTGATAGCGCTTTGTTTATTTTTCATCGATGAATCGGATAAAATGCTGTATACCTATCTCAATGAACGAAGATCAGTTAAATATTGGAAAAAGGTAGCCTTTAACATAATCAACCGCATGGTTTTAAATGCATACATAATCTACAAGGAAACAGCTAAGAGTAAAGCAATATCTCAGTGTACTTGCGTCAGTAAATCTGAGCGCGCGACTTCAACAATCGGTAACGCACCGTTAGTTGTTCACAATGTTAGAAATGTGCTGGGTTTTCTAGACATAAAATCTCAGCAGCGCAATCGCACTGCTTGGGACTCAAACGGTTAAGAAGGAATTTAATTCAAATGATGTCCTTAAGGTGTGCCTCAGTTCAGTGTGGCTAGTGTCTTCTTTTTTAAAGCCAGTATGAGTCGAGAGAACTTAAGAATTCTTTAGATTTATTTAAAATACTTTTTGGAGTTGTTTTTATTTTTGTTTTTTGTTTGTTTGTTTTTGAGGGGGTTGTTGTTTGTTGGAGACAAGGTCTCGTATAATTCACATTGGCCTTGAATTCAATATGCAGCCCAGTCTGAGCTTAAGTTCACAGCGATCCTGCCTCAGCCTCCCAAGTGAAGGGATTACAGGTATGTACCACCATACCAGGCTTAAAAATCACTTTAGAAATCCATATTAAAGTAGGAGAAAAACACAAGCAAATAGACAGGGGGTGAAAGTAAAGAAATTGTCACTGTAAAAAAAAAAGAGAAAGAGAGATTATCATTATAGTGCTGAGGATCCAACACAGGGCCTTTAAGTAAGCTGAGTACAGTCTACCACTAAGCTACAACCCCAGCTGAGGGAGGAAAAAAAGGTAAAATCAAGAAGAAAAGACCAATGTTACAGATCAGCAACGACGGAAGAAAAGTTTCAACTTGATGGTGAAGAACACTAACTCTAGCTGGGTATGGTGGCTCACACCTGTAATCCCAGCACTCTGGGAGGCTGAGACTGGAGAAATGCCCGTTTGAGCATCACAGTGATTCAGTGAGATCAAAATAAAAAATAAAGGGCTGAAGATGAAGCTCAGCACAAAGAACCAGAGTTTAACCTCCAGGATTGCAAAACAACATGCTTTGAATCCCAATTAAACAAAATATTGCTTTCCATCCCTGAAAAAACAAAGGGTTCCAAAAATAACAAATATTGGGGAAGATGTGGAAAGATGAGAGTCCTTGTGTATCATAGATGGGGATGTATCTTGGCACAGCCTCTATGGAAAACAGTGTGATGGGTCCTTCAAGAATGAAACAGAGGGCTGGTGAGATGGTTCAGTGGTCTAAAGCGCCTGCTTAGGGAAGCTTAGGGAACCACAGGGACCATGGTTCAATCCCCAGCAGCACATGCTGCGCCAGCCCCAACCCCAGGGCAGGCTGAGCCAGCCATAAGAAAAAAAATAAATAAAAATTAAATCAATTTTTTAAAAAAGAATTAAACATAGAATAATCATATGAACCAGCAATTTTTCCTTTGAGTATAAAACCAAAAGAATCAAAACAAATGTTTGTGTACTCCTCTTCATAACAGCATTGTTTACAATAGCCAAGAGGTGGAAGCAACCTAGGTGTCTACACACAATTAGATGGAGGCAATGTGGTATGTCAATGCGATAAAATGTTATTCAGCCTTTAAAAGGAAGAACTAGACACATGCTACACTGGGATGGCCCTTAAGTGTATTGTTCTTGGTGAAATAAAGCTGGTCACACAAAGACCAACACTGTATGACTCCATTTATATGAGGTACATTAAGCAAATGCCAGGAGCTGAGGGACAGTTTCAGTTTTACATGATGACAAAGTGAGGGGGAGGGTGGGGATGGTTGTAGAATACCATGAATATACTTACCACCACTGAACAATGCTCTTAAAAACTGTTGAAGTGAGCCAGGTGGGGTGGTGCACGCCTGTAATCCCAACACTTGGAAGGCTGAGGCAGGAGGACCACTGCAAATTTGAGGCCAACCAGGGTGACATAGTGAGTTGAAGGCTATCTTGAACTGCATAGGGAGACCCTGTTTCAAAAAGACCAAAACATTTTTTTTGGCTTTGAAGTGGTAAACTTGGTGTTAATTGTATTTTATGTGGATTCAAAATTTTAATTAAATATCTGCTCTTTTCCTTAGTACACCTATAAAAATTGTGTTTACTATTTTAGATGAATTTCACTGATAAAAATTTTATGGAGGGGCTGAAGAGATAGCTTGGTGGCCTAAGCGCCTGCCTGGCAAGCACAAGGCCCCAAGTTCGAGCCCCAGTTTAAAAAAAAATTCTGTACAACATGGTTCTCTGTCTAGTGAAGTAAGTATGTGTGTATAATCTCACTTTGGCCTGTTGTCCTGCAAAATCTAAGTTCTTTACTCTCTGAGACCTTCCAGAGGGGGCCGGCAAGATGGTTCAGAGGTCTAAAGCACCTGCTTAGGAGAGCTTAGGCAACCGCAGGGACCGCAGTTCGATCCCTGGCACCACATGCTGTGCCAGCCCCACCTCCAGGGTGGGCTGAGCTGGCCATAATATTACAAAAAATAATAATAATGAACCCTTCCAGAAAATGGTTCCTGACTCCAACCTGAGCCAGAAGTATTTGTGGGAGAAAGGACCACGCTTCATTCCCTTCTTCATGACCCACTCAGCTGCCTTGGGTCCCTCAGCTGCTGCTCAGAGCAGACCCCTCTCTCTGCCTGCTTCACCCCATGAACTCTTGCCCAGTCCTCTTGGCTTCTCCATCTGCAATCTCTCTTTCACCTATGGTGACTGAAGGCTGCAGGCCTTGAGGGGGGGGGGGGCCTCAGTTCCACCCTCTCCTAGCCCTCTGTCTATGCACAACGAGGCTCTGCCTTGGGAGTCCCTTTGTGTTCTATCCCTGCTCTTTGTGATCACTGGCCCCACAGCTCCAAAGTGCTAAGGGAGCCCATCATCATCACCTCAGCAGACAGTCCACCTCTGTCCAGCTTTCTCCTGTGGTCAGGCTTGAGTGGCAGAGCCTCCTGGTCCTGGATCCCCAAAGTGCACCACAAAGTCCTTCCGTGTCTGACCCCAGCCACCTCCATGCTCCCATCTTAGCCACACCCTGCACAACTTGTTTTCTGGATTCATGGAATTCTGAATTCTCAACTGTGCTGCATAGATTAGGTTGCTTTTGACAAGACACAGAAGAATATGACTACATGGTTTATATAGCAAGGACACCTGCATCTCATGTAGCAGGAGCCCCTGTGTAGATGTCCTCTTGGAAACCATGCTTTCCATTCTTTTGGGTACACCCAGAGTTGGATTTGGTGGTTATCGGCTAATTTTGTTTTTAGTTTGTTTGTTTTTTTTGCGGGACGCAGTTCAAACTCACAACCTTGCAATTGCCAGGCAAGAACTTGTGTTTTTAGTTTTTGAGGAGCAGCGACACTAAAGTAGCTGCACTATTTTGCATTCTTCCAGGCATATATTTATTTTTAAGTTAGGCAATGACATTTAGAACTCTAAAAAAGAGCCCTTCCTCTTCCTGCCCATGGCATTAGTGCAGCTGGGAGGCAGGTAGGCAGGCGGGCAGGTGTACCCTGTGGCTATAGAGAAGGTTTTTCTGGTTAAAGCATTGTCATTACTCAAAAATTACAATTTAAATGCAGCTGATTTTAAAATTTTGTACCATATATATCAAGGAAATGCTGACTGTTCACACATTTCCTGCTGTAACACCACAGCCCCCACCACCCTTATCTGGCTGTATCCTCACTGCTCCCTCCGTTCCTTCAGGCCAGCTCCCTGGTCTTGGGTGCTCACTGTCCCATTTCCCCAACTCTTCTCTCTTTTGTGTCTCTGGAGGTCAAAGGTCCTTGGGGAGGCTCCTTTGGGCCACCAGGGCCAGCACAGTTAGTTACAAACAGTCACCAATTCCACCTCCAAGCAGAAACCCCACAAGAGAAGGAGCAGCACCTCAGAGGGGTCCCCTAAACTCCACTCTCTAAGAAAGCAGCACCTGCTCTTCATGGAGCCAACTCCCAGCCTAGAGTGGGAAGGAAGGAGAGGAAGAGAAGGAAGAAGAGCATCAGAGGGTGTGGAATAAGGTGGGGAGGAGGAAGTGAAGTGGGGAGGAAAGAGAAAGAGTAGGGTAGGAGAGATGAATGAGGAGGGAAGAAGAGAGGGAGGAGAGGAAAGAAGGGAGGGAGATGGAGAAGGGGAGGAGACACTGGCCAGGTCAGACATGCCTGGAGGAGTCTTTCTGGCTCTGTTTTAATGACATCAGAACACGTTCTGCGTGTGAGGCTGGGCTGGGCTTGACTCTGACCTCGCTGAACCCAGCCCTGCCCCAGCCAGGCCCCAAGGCCCTGCTCTAAGCTCCTCCCACCAGAGCTCTCCTGAGTGTCTCCCATCCCGGCCCCATTACCCGTACCTAGAGCACCAGGTTGAAGTGTGCTCCCCTGTCTCTTAAAGGAGTGCAGAGCTGACCAGGAGTACCCCAAGTCACTACCTTGTGGTAGGACCAGATGCACTTGGGTGACCAGCGGAATAAGGATACCTGGACTGTGTGCACAGGGGGTTCGGGAGAGACTGCAGCAGAGCCTTGGGGAAAGCACTCCTTCCAGGGGTGGTGGGGCACCATACTTCAGAAAGTTCAGAAGTCTCAGAAAAGTCCAGGTAGGATCATAGCAATTATCAGAATTCCATCAGACAGAGGTCAGAGGTCATCACTGTTATTGCCTTAGCAAAATGTCTGGATTTTGGCAAATAGACATAGATGTATTTTTTTAATTAAAATAGATTTGGGGTTTTTTTGTTTTGTTTTTTTGTTTGTTTGTTTGTTTTTTGTGGTACCAGGGATTGAACTCAGGACCTTGCACTTGCCAGGCAGGAGTTTATGCCCCTGAGCTATATCCCTGACCCAAGTTAAAATAGTTTTGACCCTTGGTTTTTTTCACTTATTGTTTGAGAAGGGGTTGGAGATTTAACTCTCAGCCCTGTGCATCTGAGTGGTACCCCCGACCCCTATTGTTCATTGTATAAAGGGAGATTTGTATCACTGAACAACCACCTAAGCTACACTTTCAGTGGCTATCTTCATCCCACTCGATGCTGTCAGGCAGTTAACTGCTGGTCATCAGTGCTTGCTCTTTTTTTCTTTTCTGAGATAGATAATATTGTGAGAATTCTTGAACAAGGCCATTGCATTCAGTTATTGAGATGCCTCAAGGATAAATACCTGGACAGGAGTCGGGGCTCCAAGAGGGGAGACTGTACCCCATAACCAGGGATATGGGCTGGGGACATATGGCTCCTCACGCTCTTCACAAAGACGTTCTGTGGGTGGTGGGGGGGGAGGGGGCTCCTCAGGGCCTCCATTCCCAGCATGCACCTGGCAGGGCTTCAGGCTATTTTACCATTGTGGTTGTTGAAAATGGAACCTCACTGTAAAACAGGGTCTATTTGCTTGCTGTTGAGGCCTCCTCTCTTCATCTGTTTCTTGCTTAATTGTACTTGTTATCTTTTTGAACTGTCTTTCTATATCCCCTGCCTATTTTCTACAGCAGTGTTTCTTTTTTCTTTGTTACTATATTGTATAAAAACTCTTCCTATTCCTTCTTATATGTTTCAAAGTGGTCTCAAAGTTTGCCCTTTTTTGGAAATTAATTCTTTTGTCTAATTAAATCTTTGTTTTTATCTTGATGGTGTTGCCTTTACTCCTATGCTTCAAATTGCCTAGCCTATCTGAAAGAAAGTAAACATTTTTCTCTGTGTTCCTCTGTTTTGGTACATTTGGCCCTTTAACTTGGTGTTTCCAAATTAAGGGAGTACGTTGAAAATACTGCTAGAAGCCAAGCACGATGGTGTAAGCATCTAATCCCAGTGCCTGGGAGGATGAGGCAGGACCGGGCAACATAACACAAAAACAAAGGCAACAGAAAGCGCAAACAAAATACCAGGGTGTTTTTCTTTCAAATTTGACTATCCATGCCTCACTCTAACCAGATCTCTCCAGTCCTGGAGGGATGGGGCGGGGGTGGAGGTAAGGAGAGAAGCCTGGGTATTTTGGAAAGAATGCCACCAGTGACTCAGACCCAAACCTGTGATTATAGACTTTTTCCTTCTGGAATATATGTGGCAGAAGAGAAGAATCTAAATATAATGTGTTTTTAAAACAGTCATTTGCACAGAAATAATTTATTAACTGTGCCTCTTTCCTACCCAATGCAATGATATTGAGCCTCATAATCTGCCAGGGCTTGGTTCTGGCATCCCTCAGATACCAAACTCCACAGTGGCTCAAGTCCCTTATATAAAATGGGACAGTATTTACATGAAAACCTATACACATCCTCCATATACTTTAATCTTTAGATTACTTATGATACTGACCACAATATAAATATTCTATAAATAGTAGTCATACTGTAATGCTTAATGATAATGCCAAGAAAAAGGAAGTTCATACATTCTCAGTATAGGTGGGCTGTCATGGGTCCCACTATATTTTTCTGCCACCAGCTTGATTTACTCTACAGATATGAAAGCTAGCCTATGCAGGGTTGGCTCTATATTAAAACCAATTCTGTAGGTGCAGGTATAGCTTGGGGGTAGAGCATTTGCTTAGCCTGAGTGAGAGCTTGGGTTCAATCCCAAGCACTGACAAAAATGATAAACTAACTCTCAGTTGCAACCCAGTAACATTTCCCTTTGCCTGCAAAGATTGCATGCCTGTGTTGTGTTGCTGTTGGTTTCCAGGCCTTTGCAACACTGGGACTCTGAGATCCTAGGTCTTGTGATTTTGGCCGGTACTTTAGTCCCAGCAGGATGGGCTAGACTTGTCCCTCACATCTACCTGGCACTGGACTTTGTTTAACTGCCCTTTGATGTCAGGCACAGGTCTGCCACCCCTAGGGCTGCTGAGAACCCTCCCCTGCTCTGAGTTCTTGGGGAGGAAAGACCTCAAGATGGTTCTCTCCCCACACTCCAGTGTCTTTCACAAAACATGTATCTGGAAGTCAGCTAGTCCTGCAGGCAGGAAGCCAGACTCCCCACCACTGGATTCTGAGCAGGAGTGGAGGCAGGAAGTCACCCTGTGCCTGGCAGCTTACAGACCATTTGCCCCCTCACAGCGAGGCTATGATTACAGACTTGAGTGAGGCTGTTCATCAGCTCAGCGGACATGATATCAAACCTGTTCATAACCTAAGTACCTGTCCAGGCCTTGTCCTCCACTGTCCCACAGACATGAGAGATGAGATTTCAAACCTGATAGTAAAGCACAACACACTTTAGGTGACAGGACAAGTCTGAAAGCGGGTAACTGGAACACTCGAGTGGCTGGGCACTGGGAACACAAAGCAGGCCAGGGAGGAGTGTCTGGACCTATTTCTTCCAAAGGGCGTCTTCCTGTCAGGTTGAAACATACTCTGGCCTCTGGTCCCAAGAGAAAACAATCTTGTCAGCCAGCAGCCACCTGGATCGTCCTGCTTCTCCTGCAGCTCAGCATATCACCTCCAAGCCCCACTCCCTCATTTGTGTCCCCTCCTCTTCAAAGTTCTCTCTTGCCTCCAAAGCCCA